>QFEV01001868.1:0-24604 GCA_003316405.1 Thelephora aurantiotincta
CGTATCTTACGAGGGCCAAGGAAGCGCGACTCAAGATCGAGCGCCTGGAGAAAACGAAGGCACGAATCAGCATTCTGGAGAAGATCGTGTTGGCGTTCCACCGATTCACTGTGACCCCTCGAGATTTCTTCCCAACGCCAGGTTCGATCATAGATGTCCCGCGTATCAGCAGCATCCTCAACCACGGCGATGATGAGGCGTTCGAAGAATTGAGGGACGGCATCGTGGAGCAACTGCCTGGACTCGTTGATCAGATCCGGAAAGATCGAGAGGAGGCGCTCCTGAAACTTCTGCCGCCGGGTCACACTTCTCCGGACCCGCTGAAACTCGCGACGACTTGGTTCAGTAACGATCTTGTGTTCGAGGCAACAAGAGCGGAAGATATAATCAACGAACTGCAGGGTTTTGCAAGGAGGGAGACGTGGGATAACACCGGTCTAGAGGGGGCGCACTGGGGCTCAATTATCCCCGGCATTAGTTTCCAGAAGGAGGTCATGGCCTCCGTCACCAAACTCATCACAGATTTGGGAGTTGGAGATCCAGAGAAGATGACCGCAGAGGAAATGGATAAAGTTCCTTGCAGAGTCTTGATGTTTTCCAAGGATCCGGGGAGTCCGAGATTGGACATGGAGGTTGGGAGCTGGCGTCACTTGGTGAGATGTTCTTTCGCAACTCCGCATCCCTCGGAAGCTCACCCCTTGGGGAACAGGTGCACAAGATTACGTATGGAGATATTGAAATCACCGACTGGAGGGTTCTCCGAGACGACGAACTTCCCGAGGTCACGTCCCTCGGCCAGCCGCTCGCGGGTGAGCTGTGGGATTGCGCACGTTGTTGGAGGGCGGGGAACAATCACGACCTCGAAAAACCCGGCAAAACGCGAAAGCATTTACGAAAGACGTGAGTTCTGCCTACTGTTAGCTCTTCGGGCTTGGACGATGCTGAACCGATTTGGATCTACAGACACGGGGTTAAAGAGCCAAGAGAGGATACCGATTATTGGGTCGACGTCGCAGATGGAGGGGTGAACTTCAACCGCAAGCTCGAAGGACAGACCGGAAATCAAAACTTTGACGCAACCCCCCGTGACTGAGGTTGGATGAGCCCACAAGTGTTCGATTACCTTTGGATTACCTCCCTCCTCGATTAACTTATCAATTGAATCCCTCTCAAAGCTCTACCAAAAACCCGCCTCCTGCAGATGCCAAAAAGTGCATCTGCCGTGGGGAAATGTAATCTATCTAACTTAGCTCATTGTATTAGGCCTTCGCTGTACACTATTTTAATAGGCTGCTCATCCTCGATGCGAAAAAAACGACAATACAATGATAATCCTATAGGCTACTAAGAATACAACGGATCCATACGAGTGCCGAACGAAGGCCATAAGGGTAATCGAGCCATGCATATGAAGGGAGAGTGGAACGTCAATTGTAAGGACAGAAAACATACTGCCGGCTCATCCGAAAGCTCGAGAATGGGATCGAAGAGGAGGCTCGAGGAAGGGAAAGGGGATCGAGGATGATAGCTATTTCTTCTCCCTCCCTTTCGGCGGCCCAATCTTTGGGGGGGGCTTCTCCTTGCCCTTGGTCTGCCGACTTTTTGTCTTCCCGCGTTGAACGATAGGCGGCGCCGACCGTCCTGAGGTTTCAGTGCGGCGACTGGGTCGTTCACTCGCTCGTTCTTCCGTCTCCTCACCCTCCTCTCCTGAAGGATCACGGTACTGTGAGAAGAATATCTTGACCGTCCTTTCACAGACATTCTTGATGTAATAATAGTTTCCTAAATACATAGTGATCAGGGTCTGTGACTCGCTGCGAATACCGAAAATTGGCACTGACCACGGGGCACCAAGAAGCACCCCCCCTGACAGATCATGAAACTCGTGGTGTGAACCTTAACGTGGACAGCACCTGAAACGACGTGAAAAATCTACCCCTTCACTCTGAGTTAACTGACCAAGCGCAAGACATGGGTGGAACGCACGTATGAATTATCTTTAGAGCTCTTATTAGGTTTCTCTGCTCCAGGTTCCAATTGAATATGTCCAGCGGCCATGTTGTCTCCTTCGCTGAAAATCTTCTGATACGAATAATCCGCCTTCTTAGCAGGTGTCTCGCGGGTCATCCGCGTCGTGAACGCAATCCTTCGTCTGACCTCCTCCTTTGTAGTGTAGTCCAGAACGTGTCCGAAGGGTTCCGTGTCCTCGTCCCAATCCGCCTCGGGGAACGGGACGGGCTCTGGATCAACGGTGACGCTCTTCCCCCGCCTTTTCTTGTGCTTCTTCCCGAGTGGTTCGATGGGCTCTTGCGGAACGCGAAGGATGGCTTTGATTGGGGGTACGAGAGTGATAGCCTTGTCTTCGTCGTCGTCGTCGTCGTTGTTGTCTTTGTCATTGCCCTGACCCTCGTCATAGTCAGTGCCATAGACGACCTTTTCCAAACGCCACCAGTCCAAGGGCGGGTACCGGAACCTACGACCTCTCCGTAACCCTTGTGGATTTTCAGGAGACCCAGTGACTGTGCAAGCGGGACAAAAAGGGTTCGTTCGTATGACAGATCCAAGGAATGCGATTAGAAATAAGGCTCACCTGGGCGGACCGAGACATAGCGTGAGTCCGAGGTCCTATCACCCAAAGGAGTACGGTTCGAACGAGGCTTCTTGGTAGGACGGCGTGCCTCCGCAGAGTTCTCGTCGAAAGAGATCTTCTTGCGAGTTCTCTTCTTCGGTGGGCTGATAGACGGCGGTTCGTTGGGCTCCTCTGGGGGCTCTTCGGGGTGTTCCTCCGGTGGCTCCTCAGGTCCAGCGTCTTGTCCAAAGTCCATGGGTTCAGGTTCGTCCTCCTCTGGTTCGGGTGCCTCCGTAATAGACGACAGTTTCCTGTTCTGTCGAGAAGGGAAGTCTTCAACAAGCTGGTCAAGGACCATCTCCGCCTCCTCCGGGGGGTTCTCCTCGACCTCTTCTTCCTCTTCATTCCGTTCGAGTTCAGTCTGCGCGACACTGATCTTCAGTGACTTCCTCCTGTTCGCTTGTTTGCTCCTAGACGTTTCAGGTTGTTCGTCGTCGCCATCGGGTAGGGATAACGGTCTGTCGCCGCTCCTGCTCTTTCGTGTGGACCGATCCCTCGCGTTTTGTCGAGAATCGCCGGCAGGAGTAGCAAGGTCCGGGTCGGGCATGGTTGGTGGATCGTCTTCCTCCCTGCTAAGGTCTTGAAAGCTGGTCTGTTCGGGTGTGGGGGACGATGGGGCGTTATGCGTACGATATCCAAAGGTTGGCGGGGGCTCGAAGTCATCTTCCAAATCCTCCTCGGGTAATCCATATGGTTCTTCCACCAGACTCTTCCGAGCCGGAGCCTTCTTCGGCGTCGCACTGAGATGCGACTGGGATAACCCCGAGCGTCCGAGCCCAGAACCAGGCGACTTCCCGTTCAATTTCACTGACGATCGCCTCCTCGAGGTCGAAATCGCGGCCACAGACGGTCGTGGAGACGGAACCTCGTCGAAATCGACTTCCGGCGAGAAGTAAGACGTCCTGGCGGAGAGTCCAGAGGGGATGAGGCTTTCTGGGACGCGGGGGCGTTGGGAACTGAAATAGGTTATCGGACTGGCCATATCCATGGACATCTCTCCGTCCTCGTCTTCATACACCAGAGAAGGAACGACACTCTTCCGTTTGCTTCCTTTTACGCGTGGTGGAGTCCTGGTATCGGCCTGGCTGAGAATTTTGTCGAAAGGTTCAAAATCATCGGAATTCCTGTCGATGACGTCCACCGCCATACCGGTCCGTTTGCCGTGTTGGAGGTCATCGTGGCGATAGGGAATGTGTTTCTTGTTACGCGCATTACTGAGTGACTTACGCGGGGCGGGGGGCATTTACACCAGGGAAGAGGGAGGGAAGTTGAATGGATATACGAGCGGCGAGCGCGATGAGCGACGCGACTGTGGGAATTTCATCTGTGTATCCCAATCACGTGACCGGTGAACCCTCATCGTCGAGTTCGAGTTCGGCGGAGGGAGAGTACCTAGACTCCAAGCGGACTGTATGGTGTGTATACGAGCCAGCGCTGCAGCTTGCAAAGTATTGTATCGAAAACAATGTAAGGATAGGAAGAGTGAGGGATGATTTGGCGAGTGAGCGGGTGTACGAGTCAAAATCACGAATATTTACAGGAAACGAGGGACGATTAAAAGAGGGAAGTGGGGAGAAGGAAAGAATTGCATGTATACAAAATATCTGACGAGTCATGTGTCGCAATTGAGGCTCTGAACGACGGCAAGCAGCGGACGAATCGCTTAAAGGGTAGAAAATTAACGATTGGTAGCGGTGATCAGGAGTTGACGCGGAATGTACCAAATTAAGGCAACGAGGGGTTGGGTGTGTGGTCCTGGAGAGAGAATGGTGCGTTTTATGAGGCGGCGCGGGTAATACGACAGGTTAGAGGTCAGAGGGGCCGGTCTTCACCGATAAGAGGATTCGGGCCGATAACTTGAAGAAATGGTCGCCGCTTTCTCCAACCCTTTTCCAAGTCCCAGATCGGAACTGGGTCTGAGTTCGAAACCGCTCAAAAACGAGGTCCCATGTGCGGTCGGTAAGCTCTGAGGGACGCTTGGAAACGCATCGAACAGTTCGGACGCATCGAAGAACGAAGAAGAATCTGGTGTGGAAGGGGTGAGAGGAATTTTCGGGAGCATCTTTGGGCTCGTCGAAGGATAATCCGAAGGATACGAGTTGTTTGGATGCATCTGCGTCACTTCTTCGCTCAAGGAGGGAATTTCGAGTGTAGGTAGGGAAGTAATCCGAGGGTCCGTGATTCCATACTTCATACCCGTGCCCCTCTGGCTTTCACGAGAGGCACTCCTGCGAGGGATCGTATTGGTTCTCACCGGACTCAAATAGTCGTTCGCAATCGATTCTGCACATCAGAGCATCAGCCGCTGAAGTGGTCAGTGATGGGATAAGGCATCACCTTGGGAGGTCTCTAAAAACCCTGCCTTGTCCTTCCCCACGCGACCCAACAGCCGGTCCGCAAATGAGGAAGCCCTTCCGAAAACATCCATCCTCCTGGGTGGTGAATTCCACTCACTCCCACTTCCCTGGCTCCCCTGACTTCTACTTCCCGGACTGCCGATCTTGACCCCCAGTCTCCCACTCTCGCCGCTCCCAGTATTCTGCGGAGTCATGGGTTCGATCGCAACCGTCGTCTGGCTCTCAAATGACACATTCATCTCCGAACTCAAACTCGGCCGACCCAAAGACCTGAGGGGATTCGCACTCGAGCTAGCCAAGGACCGCAACCTCGATGATAGCTTTCTGGTTCTCGGTGTGGTGTCCTTCTTCTCCTTGACCGATTTCTCCGATTTCCTCGACTTGTGTGAAGGAGCGAGAGACTTCCGATCAGCTTCTTCGTGAGCCCCACTTTTCCTCGACCGTAATTGTGGGAGGAAGGATGGAATCTGCGGGTTCAAAGACAATCCAGAGTTCGAGCTCCCATCGTCATAGACCAAGTCCGGCACCGGTGGGGCGTGACCAAAAGTGGTCGAAGTCGGCACGAGGGTAGGGGTCGACGCGGACTTGATCCTGGTCATCTCCGACCCCGGCGTTGACCGCGAAAGTGGTTCCGTGAACAACGGAACGGGTTGTTTTGCTGGATTCGACCCATCCCGCCTTTCGTCAGGGGATTCATCTCTATACTCCAACCGAGCTTCCAGAATCGCCGCGTCCTTGGCGAGTAACGCCAATTCCGATCCAGGAGAAGCAGGAGTCATTGCTTCAGCGAATAAGCTTTGTTTCTTCCTCGGCGTCATGAATGCATTCATGGGCTTGGGGGGCCCGGGAGCCAAAGAATCAGTCCTGTGAGGTGGGAGAATATAGGTCGTACTCCTCTTTTTCTGGTGGACGACTGCAGAGAAGGACTGTCGAGTAGGAGGCGACAAAGTATCCTTGAAGCTCGCAGGGATAGATTGATTCGTATACAGCTTCTTGCGAATTCGAGGAGGGGATCCCTGAGCATTGCCCACCTCTCCAGGTGACAGAGGGGGTTCTTCTGTTGGGGGAGGCGTTTGTGCGCGGACGGTTGCATTGGGCGGAGAAGAGGAAGACATGGTAACCAGAAGCGTAGGGCCCGCGGGGCTAATGACTTCTGACTGAGCGATCACGATTTCCGCCTGACTAGCATCCAGGGCAAGACTCTCATCACCGGCAAAACTAGTGTTAGGATCTGATGACGTGGTGGAAACACTTCCTGCCGTCGTGACAGAGAGATTAACTGGTGCCCGTTGCGCCGGCAGAGGGGGTACTGGGACCTGATACATCGACCGAGGCACCGTCACCTCTTGGGCGATCGGCCTCGGAGGGAGTTCGTCATCTTTCGGAAGGGGGAGGACAAATAGGTCATGGTCGGGGTCCGGATGCGTTGATCCGCTTTGGCAATCAATGGTGGAATCGCTCAGATCAGAGACTGATGCAGAGATGGACGAAGCGGACTCCGGAGATTCTGGGGGTGTCTGTAGTTGCGAAAAGGCATGGTCGACAAGAGGCGATTTGGTTGGTAGTGATGGGAATGCGAGAGTCGATAGGGCAGGGGCCTCCCTGGGTGCAGATGGATCATCAGAGCCTCGAATAACCCCGGCTGATGGGACAACCTCTTCATCAGGTCCAGATGTGGGTTCCTCGCCCTTCTCCGGGGTATCTGTTGCAGGCGGGGGAGACGAAGGTGTACCATCCTTGGACGACGCTGGGAGAGACCCATCGAAACAATCCATGAGAGGTGACGGCGGAGTAGAGATGCGCATTGACTCCGAGACTTCCGGAACGGGATCATGTTCCCGATCTGGGATGTTGGGAGCTGGATCTGGTTCACTGTCTTCCATCTCGACACCCTCATCTCTGGTGACATCCACGACCAGGGTGGGCTCCGGGGGTTCGGCAATCTGCACAGTCGGGGTCGTAGGTTCGGGTGCGATCTCCGTTATCACCCCCTGAGGTGGATCGAATTGAGGGGAAAGCGCTGTGTCGGGAGTGGAGATCTCGGGGATCGGTTCGGTGGGACATTGAGCCTCAAGCTCTTCCGGTTCGTCCTCCCTTGGGGATCCTGGTATTGAGTTCACTTCTGAGTGAGGAGGGCTGTCCGCTGAAGCCAGCTGCACCTCCTCATCTAATTGCGACAGCGTCTCCGGATTGGGTGTCAAGGGCCTCACAAACCCATAACTCGCATGTGAATCCGAAACAACCCTCCTCTGGAATTTGTCCGGAATTGCAACCTTGCCTGGAAGCTTGTCGATCGTGGTGACTTCTGGGGATGAGAACGTTGAAGCGGGGGTATGAGGGGTGTACGGAGTTTGAGGACTCCCTAGCCCACTCAGCCCTCCAAACTCATCCACGTCCAATAGACCAGCGCCACCTTCTCCATCATACGCCGACAATGAAGGTGAGGTTAAGGCAGAATATGAAGACTGCGAAGTGAACCTCCGGTGGCGGCTGTCCAAACTCTGGCTTTCACCTCGATTGTGACGGTAGGCAGACTCCCTCGCGACGGGTTTGACGGTTAAGTGGGACTTGGAGACCATTCCCAGACCTTCGGTCGGCAATACCTTCGGTCTGTTGAGACCCGGCACGCGATTTCCTAGCATTTCACCTCTCCTCCTCGAAGTGTCGTCGTTGTTGAGGGGCGTAGCACCCATGCCGAAGCTACCCCTCGGAATGGGAGTATCGCCGGCTGCCTCGAATTTCGCTATTTTGTCCCGTAGTGAACCCCTTGTGTTGCTGTTCGCATTGGTGTTCGAGTGCACGGCGGTGAGAGATGGGTCTGGAGAAGAGGAGGTCGTGCTCAGGTTCGGAGATGAAGAGGGCGAGTTGTTCTGCTGGTTGAGCCGCTGAAAAGCGGCTATGCGATCCCTCAGATTCTTGTGAGTTGGCAGTTTTGACCCTGTCGTGTTTGTCGACCTGTAAGTAAAAAATTAGGATCGGGCTCGTTCAAGGAGAGCGTGGTTATCAAAGCGAGCTTACATGGCAGAGAGTCGAGGTGAGGAAGTAGCCTGAGGCTGGAATGATGGAGGGAATGTGAGTGAGTCGACCCTTGTCACGGAAGGAGGGCTTCTGCCTTTGTCTTCAATCTTGAAGACAGGTGAGACACCAGCGGCCCGCGTTATCTGCTGCCGATATCCGTTAGGAGGGTGGAAAAAGAAACGAGGTGGAACAAGCGAAAGACAGTGGCCGGACTCCGCACCCAATCCCCGAAAGCACGGTCGTGGGAAATCACCATCACCCCACTGCTGGGCGGGCGGGAAGTCTGAGACAAACAATGAGACAAACAACAAAGCGACGTGCGAGCGACTATCCAAAAAATTATAAAAATTAGTCGTCGTAGTCCTCATCCGTCGTGAATTCAACTAGCACTTCAGACCTGCGTCGCTTTGCAGGAGGCGCCCCCGACGACCGGATCCGATACCGACTCTCACCCTCATCGCCCGGGTCATCCTCATCAATCTCGTCCCTGTACCTCACTGATCTTGAATAGCCCGGCAGTTCCGTGTCAGATTCGTTTTCGCGCGGATAGACATCCGACACGTCAAACTTCTCTACCCTGTTTATCTTTTGCTCGGGCCGTGGGAGACCCAGCATACCGTGAAGCACTCCCGACTCGTAAACCTCTTGAATTAGCTTCCGGTGTTCTATGGTCTGCGCAATGTTTCAACAACCGAAACAGGTTGGGATATCCCATCAAGACACACCTCCTGTGCGATGCCAAGAATACTGGAAAGAATGCTCAGATCCTCGGGTGCCCTCCGCGCTCTGAGATTTACGTATCGACCCTCCCTGCGTGAGTTGATCAACCCAGCATGCAAAAACGCGGTCGATGTCAAGATCGTGTAAGCACCCGCAAGCGTCGTTCGCACTTTCGCGATCCCATAAGAACCTTTCGAGATATCATTCGCTGCGAAGACAGAAACGTCAGAGGCAAGCTGATCGCTTACGGGCCCACAACGCACACACGTCATTGGGATCCTCGACGGAGAGTAGATGGGGTTTTGTTGGATCCTGCCACCCTCTCCTTGCCTTTGGGAAATACGATCCGCCATCCCGGATCGAAATTCCGACTTCTTGATAGTTGAAATAACATCCATAAAGCTCGAAGAACTCCATCATCAATACACCCATGTTTTTTGATGGGTCGATCTCTCCCCTCCGGATCTTCGGGTGCATCTGCAAAAACGAAACAGCCAAGCAGACAATGCTGTAACTTCCCAATCCGCCACTAAACACTTCATTCATCGAACGCTGGCTCAAGAACGCCTTGACAATGAGCACAAGCGCACGGAGAGCCGGCAGTTCCTTGATAAACCCAAGAACCATTTTGCCAGCAAAAACTCCATTGATGTGGTTGATGCTGACGTCGACAGAAAAGCGGCCGTGATTGGTGACGAATTTTACGATTGGGACTTTTGCTTTCGCTATGATCGTCACGTTGTTCGTAATCCCCGCGTGCCTCATCGTGTTCGCAAGGGCACGGAGGACGGTGTGCTTGTTCATGTATGACATGTCGTCAGATTGGATGACCAAATCTATGTCGCTGGCGTACTTTATTTTGAGTGAACAATCCCATACTACAAAAGGTAGAGAAGAACAAACACTCACCCTGAGGGCAAATAAAGTTTCGTTTCAAAACTCCCGAACGGTAGGACCTTTGCGTCTGGAAAGTTCTTCACCACGGCTCTGGAGATCAGATCCACAACCAACCCCCGAACTTCGTCCTCAACCTTTGTGGGAGAGACGTATTCCACGAAAGCCTCGATCTCCTTATGCAACCTGCAATCCGCGTCATCCACAATCTTGACACAATCTTGACCAGAAGTCACTTACAACTCTGCGGCGTTCGTACATCCGTCCCAATCCGCATTCACAATCCATGGGGCATGTCGTGGGACGTTTTCCATCCGTTGCCCCCTCCCCCCACGATGATTCCTATCCCGATCCCTATCACGGTCTTTGTCCCTCCTACCATCCCGGTCGTGCTCCCAGTCATCTCTTGACATCTCTCCGGATTTCCTCTTCTTCCCCCTCTTCTCGACGTCTCTGTCTTGTTTTCCTTGATCCCATTCTCGTATAGGCACGGCAGAAGTCTCTTCGTCAGAGTCGGAGAAAACAAACGGAACGAACTCCTCGTTTACACTGAACGGCGCAGCGGATCCTGGATTCCTCTGCGACATGGGAGAAGGATGCGAAGAAGCAGGTATATGAGACGAATGTACAGCAGCTTCCTTTGACCCGGGCGTTGATTTGAGCACAGGAGCAGGGGCAGAAGGATGACCGGGGAGTATGGGATTCAAGATTGTCTCTGGCTCGTATTCCCCAGTCTGTATTTTAGAAGGCGACTGCGACGGCGACGCAGGTTGAGAGGTGAGATCGACGAAAACAAGTTCAGGCCCAGAGTGAGGCTTCGCACTCGAGTCGTTTCGGTCCTGAGGAAGATTCAGATTTATGCTCGTCGGCGGCACGGGAGTGCCAGGTTTTGAACCGGGTGTGACGGATTGTGATTTTGCCTTCCTCCGCTTCGAATTCTTGGATGGCGGTTTGGCCATCTTCGAGGGCGTTTCGGGCTCTCCTCGCTGGGGGGGGTGACGGATGTGGACGCGGAAAACGCGGTTAGACGCCAGCGCCTCGGCCACAGTCCCGATCGAGAATCCCGGCCCGAGTCGCCGCAGAAACCCTGGCGTGTGTTCAAGGCAGCGCAGGGCAAACCAACGAGCATTTAGTCAGGCGATGTCCCGAGATGACTTGTGAAACCTATCTGATGCAAATGCGGAGGTGTCAGTAGAGAGCCTACTCTTGACACCCAGACCACATCTTACTGAAACCTTCTCAACGACACGTAGCCATGGTCCAGAGCCGTTTGTCCAACTCCGTGGAGGCCCACTCATGAGGCCAAGGTTGCCATCCGGGGTCTTAGTCGGATCTCTTTGTTGTCCTTTATTCACTCTGGCAATTCGATCTCCAGAAACGCTACATCTGCCGAATCTTCGCTCCATCATCACTTCCAACGAAGTGAATACTAACAACGGTGGACTGGGAAGCGGTAAATGGGACCATGTGGGTCCGAGTCCCGATCAGGAGGCTCTTGATCCTCGCCGACGACGATCACTCCAACACTGGCAACCCTGTTCCTTTACGCTCAGCGTCTTGTGGTCGGGCAACCGTGAGGCCAGTGTCCGTTAAACACAAAGCACCGTTTGACCGCCTGCGCTATTACAGGGGGGGGCCGCTTTCACTACCCGTTTAATCATGCAGACATGACAACGCTATAACAATCCTTTCCACCAAGTTTACTGGCCCTGATTTCCACGACAAACCTTCTTGCGAAGCGACCTCCGTGGGTGCCATCCTCTTGATGCTTGGCCGATTCCCGGGCTAACACTTGTTCCATTCTGAACAGCGCATGGCATGAAAATCTGGTTCATCTGCCATGCCAAGGAGTGGCCCAGTCCTTTGAAAGATGCCGAAAAAGTCCCGGCGGCCTTCCTGACGGTAGCCATGTCCTTGCGGCGCCATGTAGACGACAGTCCACCTCTAGTTCCTTTGGCTACTCGGCTTGGTACACCATAGCCCTTCTCCCGCCTTCAACGGCGGATTCACCACTACGGCGATCATCCAGGACCTCAGTCTTCCATTGTGGTCTCCGCACTCGTCATGGCGCCCGGCCCACATATATATACTCAGCGTACTGGGAGGAAGGTAGACTCCAACTCCAATCCTTCCTTCATCCTCTCAAAGAGAACGCTCGTCGATACTTCGCTATCATGGACCCCTTTGACATTACAGCTTCCGATGTTTTGCCTATCGCTGTATGGTCTCATCCTCTCTCAAGTTCTCTTGTGCATTATTAACCGCCTCGTCTCGACCTGGTTTAGCTGTCATCCGATCCGTGTACTCTTTGTGTGGAAAATGATACCAAACCACCGGGTGTCGGCCAAGTGGTTAGTAATTCCGTTCTTCCTTCGAGGGTGTTGAAGTCACTGACAAAACCTAGCTGATTCTCGAGGACATCGTGTTGTGCATGTCTTGTGCAGCACATGAGGGGTTGACCGCGAGGATAGGTTGGAGGTTATGGATCGGCAACGACCCTTTCGTGCGCCACTACTTTGTGAGCTACAACATCGGCGAGGTCATATTCGGTATCTCATGCAGGAGATGCAAATTAGAGAGGCACTTTGTAAGAACGTTGATATACACATCAATCTCGTGGTACTTGTGCTAACAATGGCCAACTTCACCAGTGCATCCCGATGGATCAGCAAACGTGCCTTGGGTGCCAGGAAGAAGGTGTAATGTGCACCTTCCAACTCCCCAGTACTCCCATCCTACCTGGATATTCAACGGAACTCTCGAACGCCCTGACGGAGTAGGGAGGGTGTAGGTTGAACGTTCGAACGCTGAACGCTGACGTGCGGGTGCCCTTCCAGGATGTAGGCCACTGGTGTCCTTTAACCACGCTCGGAATTTCCGTGAACTAGATTTCGTACTGTTTTCGTCTTTTTTCTCATCCACCACTCGATAGATGTGCGGTTCTTGATGTACTTCAACCCGGACACCGAGGGTGTATTGTGCTATAAACATGTTGTAACGCAAACTACGAGGCGCCGTCAGGAGTAAGCCTGTATTTAAACTCACCTATGCCAGAATTTTTCGAGGCACATTAGCTCGAGGCTTTGTTATCGCTTTGCTCCGCAGTCCTTTGAATACAATTCTCAACCCCACGCCTATCTCACCCCTTTCAAGTCAACGGCACCACCGTGATGCGCGTCTTGGCCTCAGAGCTTATACGTTGTAGACTGGGTACATATGCTATTCTTTTCATGATCGTCAAACACATGTCTTTTTGAAAGGTCCGTAAGATAAATACTGCTCATGGCCAGGGCTCTGGCGACAGGCCGGTATCAAAACGTATGACAAAATCCACCTCTTGACGCTGCAACAACCGTCCGATCGTAAATACACGACAACCCGTCCACAGAGTCGGAAGGAGTAATCTCCCCTCCACACAGTGCGGCTCTTGGCATCTCCATAAAAACGACGGGACTCGAAGTCCAGAGCGAGGCTGCGATTAGGAACTAAAAATGGGTAAACAGAGGGTCCACCGCGCATCCCCTCACCTGGGAAAAAAAAACAGAAATGGACAACACACGAGAAGAACGGAAAGCAAGCGTGTAACAACGACAAAGTTGGGGAGAACCGCGGCTCGATTAATCCCCATCCAAGGGTAAATGTGAAACACTGCTCGATCTTGAAATAGGTTGTCTTGGTACCAAGCTCGAGAGGTTCATCTGGCTCGAGTTCAGCGACCTCGTCGAATAGAATGAACCAAAGGATGTCCCTGCCCCGGCTTCGTCGAACCCACCAAGTCTGGGAGAGGGAGGGTTGGGCTGATTAGCCGTACCCACACCTGAGCTTGTGTTCAAGGTTAAGGAAGATCCAGTCATAGGGTTTGGGGGATTGTGGTCGGGAATCGGTGAGGGTGAGAGGGAGATAGAGGGAAGTGGAGCAGGAAGAGGGAATGAGGACGATCGACTTGGACTCGGTCTCGAGTTCTGGATCAATCCCCGGGAAGAACTCCTTGAGAGCGAGGTATTGAGCACAGAAGGCCGTGGGGCGCGAGAAGGAGACGAAGAACCGGGTAGTATACCAAACGTGAGCCGCTGTAGTGATTTAAAAGTCGAAGCAGGCCCCGAATTCGATGACGACGAGCGCGGGGGCATGAAAGCCCCACCGTTGGTGTGACCTTCCTCCATACTGTAGCTGTCTGATGCGAACTTCCTCCCACCGGTGTATCCGCCGTTCCCGAACCTCCTTCTTGAGGCGTACCTCGTGATCCGCTTGAAGGTAGCCCGCAAGGAGAACCTCAACCTCCACATTATCATCCCCAACGCGCCAAGCATGAAGACATAGAAGATGGATCCTACTAGCGAGAACCCCAAGGATTTTCTGGTGAGCGAGGTAGGTAGATGATCTGATAGCTTGTCCTCGATCGCGTCAAAGTCCCAGAACGGCGGGCTAAAGGCGAAGGGCGAGTCCATCCAGTGGGGCCGTGACCATCCATCCAGAGGGTCGGTTATCGGTCCCGTCGTCGACGAAAGCGGTGGAACTTCTTTCGATGCCTCGAGCACCATCTTTCCCAACGTCCAGCTGAACGCGATGTCTCCCATGGTATCTACACTCTGGAATGCTGGTCGACCTAGCCCCTTCTGCTGTGCTTGGGCAGACACTGCGGGTCCTCCCTCGGTTACTGACAAGTTCCCTTTAGGGTCAATGATCCGCGGCATCCCTAATCCAGAATGTAAAACGTTGACAATCCAGGCGGCTTTGAAACACTGCATCTGCAAGCGGGGAATTTCAACGTTATCTCCCCACTTTCCGACGCTAATGATCCGGCCATCCTTCTCAACTTCCCCATCACCACCTAACCGTTCCTTCCCGCCTTCCAACTGAGAATTTTTGTGCTGTTGGAGGATATCAGCCCACTCCCGCTGACAAAAATCTACCGCGGCCCTTTCGTATTGAACAAAATCGTATGCCCCGCCGAGCCCGAAGACGTGTTCAGTAGAGTACCAGTATTCTGACACCCCGATGAATTGGGAAACTGAGAAGTCGATCGGGGGGACGTGGACGCCGTTAAAAAGACACGGGGGAGCCAAACAAGGCACATCTTTGTTGAGGAGTGGGGAAGTTTTCTCTAGACACTGTTCGAAAGAACCAGTTCCGGCGAGGGTATGCGGTTGCGTTAAATGCTGGGAGGCGGAGGGAGGTTGGAGAGGTTGTTCAACTAATTTGAGGTCCTTTGGGAGGCATGGATCAAGGATGGTATCCGCAGAGGAGTCGAGGGGAATCGGGCGGTTCGTTTCGAAAGTGTTTATGGCTTGTGCGACGTATCTTTCCCGAGCTTGGTTGGTTCCGTACCCTAACCAGGTAGTGACAAATACTCTGTGAACGATCTCCTCTCCACCAAGCAACCTCAGCCTGACCTCGATCAGGCTGTTCTCGGGGTTGTTCCGTTCGGCTAAACTGGGCTCAAAAGCGATTTGGGTGGAAGCCCCCCCCATGTCGAGGAATCCGTACGTAGTCCGGTCCTGTGAATGGTTGGTGAAGCCGTCCATGAGATAATTGACGGAAAGCCACCCGAAAAGGCCCTCTTCCTCCCCAGTGATTATTCGAATGCTCGAACCGCATGGTCCTGCAGAGGAAGGCTTGTCGATCCGAAAGTTGGATTGTGTTTTGAAGAAGCGACAGGTTTCCTCCAGAATCTCGACCTGTTGCTCTTGAGTGAGCAACCGCATGCCAGCGGTGGCCAACAGAAAGATCTGCGTCTCAGCTTCGACAGAAGGCGGAAGGTGTGACCTGGCATAGTCGAGGAACGACCGTAGATACTCAGATACGCCTTTGGGGTTCTTGGCGAATGAGGAAATTCCTGTCAGAAAAAAATCGAGCCTAGACTTTGAGATATCTGTGACCCAAGCGGTTTCGGGGAGCTGTCGCACCAGGCTCAACTTTGTAAACCCAATCGTTCGGATTCTGTGTCCCCTTTTCCACTTTTGGCAGACGATTATACGACTCTTCTCCTTCTAATTGTCGTGTGACGGTAGCGTCTTTCCAGCTATAGATTTGTAACCTCGACCCGGATGAACCAGCATCAATGACGACCCCAAACCGCCGCGCGTAGAGCCATGATTCGGTTGAGGTGGGTGGGGGCATGTACAGTCTTCTCGCTCAGGGATTCGTCACGGTTAAATGCGGCAACGGATAAAAGGATCCAGCTTTGAGAGTGGAGAAGTGGGGAGGGGGGTATCGCCTGGATAGGATGATGGACTCGGTGGCAAAGCCTTCAAAGCTGTGATGGTGATCGGTCGCAGCCTTGTCCTCCTCTCGCTCTGGCTCTCCTCCAAATTGGCCATAAACTCGCCCTCAACCACATCGTCCCACAGAAACATCTGGGACGTCTCTCACTGGTAGAGTACACTTCTATCTGGGCTGCTCAAATCTGACCCGGAGTCCACAAATGGGTGACACCACGTGCTCCACGTCGCCAGCAGCCCTGGTCGGAACCATTCAATATCCGAGGGCAGCGGTGCTTCGGCGTTCCAGCCTCTGAGTCTGGAATCCTCAGCAAAAACCCCAAGCTGGAATCCACCAATCACAATGGAGGGATAGGGTTTGACTGCCCCTGACGGCCTCTTTGTTCCAACAATCGACCCTATGCATTGAACCCGAGACCACTTCCCCATCTGCACATTCCGTTTCACCGACAACACGTTTCCACACCGCCATCTCCGAGGATAATGAATAAAGCCGACCCTCCTGATCTCAAATACGCCATACAGGCGTTCATGCAGAAGAAGGTCTGGTTCTCGACTTTCGGTTCGATGAACAGACGTCCATCAGAGGACCGTTCTCGACCCTCGTTCACCTGACGAAGGGTAAGCCAAACCGTACCTCGTCGTGAGGCGCCTTGGGGGCACATGGTTACAAAAAGTCACTCCGAACCCCTTACCGAGTCCATGGACGAGGAAAGTGAGGATCCAGAACGGTGTCCTTCGTACAGCATTCCCTCTGAGCGCTCAGTCGCGTGGACCTTCTTCGCCAGCACCAACTTACCGAACGGGATCACTTAGATCGCTAAAGCCCAACCTTCCTAATCTTGAATCCCCTACAAACACCTAGCTCCCGCGGTGCTTACTATTCTCAGATTCGCCGCGGCTCACGGCGCCTGTCTCTGTCTCCATCTCCTTGACTCATCGCTCGATCCATCACCATTTGCAATGGTCGCGAAGCGGTCTACGGGTTTCGTCGCAATCCAATACACTTTACACGCACCCCGCTACGTCACCCCGACGGACGGAATCGAGACGCTCTTCAATACATCCTTCTTTTTTTTCTTCAGGGCACGCGACGAGTTATGCGCGTCCATCACAGAGTTTGGGCCCCCTCAAACCCACCTAAAAAATAACGCAGCCTAGCCTCAACATCTCGATTACAGAAAAAGACTATCGACATGACGTCTTCATTCTCCACGGTTCCGTTCATCCGGTCAGCAAGCGGGGCACTTCCGCGCGGACGGGACTCCCCCGCCTGACAGAACATGACACGTCCTCCTTGAGTAGGGTGGGTTTGGATTACTCCGGCCTCTCCCTGCGGTTTCTCAAACGGGTATTACAATCACACCAGTCCGATCTGATGCTTTCCTCCGTCCCTTGACAGGGTCTACGGGCACATTATACCGTGCGACTATCTGTAACGTACAGTAGACTTTCAATCACAAAGTGGAAGGCAAGGTGGTCAAACGCTGATCATCGGGTCAGAAAACCTCTCCCCATATCCTACCGGGGTAACGACCGACCGAACGAAACTCCCACGCAACCTGTAGCTCTCCTTCCCAGTTGCGTCATCGTAGATCCCGGAATCTGATGTGTCAACTTGAGTCCACATATTCGAAATCTCCATCGGTCACACAAGCGAGCCGGAGCTAAATTCATTTTGTTGACAAGTCTAGATGTCAAGTTTTATTCCATCCGTCTTCTGACGTATAGACGTGTCCCCCCAGGGTACATCGATATACACAGGGGTGGGATGAGCTAAGGGGGGAGGAGAGGTGCATGGATAAAGGGGGAGGAATGGAGAGACATAAAAAAACGCGAGATGGACGTCCAAGTCGTAAGTATACGCATGTATACACAGTACAATGACCCCTAGATACACTTTCAGCCCACACAAAACCCAAAACAAAGAGCAGAGATAACAGGGAGGCCGAGGAGGATGGTGGGGGGATGGGGAGGACAAGGGGGTAGGTTCAATTGGCGGAGCCAAATCCGGCGAGACAGGGAGAAAGGGGGGACATGGATGAAAGGGGGGGGAGCCTCGACGACGCAGACGATAGTGCAGGCTGGACAACAAATTATGTGTACACACAGAACGAGGGGCAAGGTAAATAACAATCAAGAAAAGAGGACACGCATAAGATGGCGGAAGGGTAACAATAAGGCGTTCAGAGAATAAGAAACACGCCGATAACAAGTTGGAGGGGGAATCGCGGAAACGGGAGGCATGCACGAAGAGAGCAGACGAAGGATGAGGAGTGTAGCAGACAGAGTCGGGGTATGGGGTAAGGGTGACTTGAGGATTTGCCGAGAGGGGGAACAGGAATGGGGATGGGTAGGATCGTCGCATGGATGAGATCTCAGTGAGATCGTGAAAACGAGGCGCCAACCTCACTCCACAACCTCAAATCGGCCCCTCTTGTTCCTGTCATCCACAGGTTCAACAACCTCTCCCAAACCTCTTTTGCCCATCACGGTCACTCCGCTCATTCCAATGACACTGCCACTCATTCCGCCGGCAGTTATGTCCGTGAAATTCTCCCCGCTCACCATTCTCTGGAGAATGTGATTGTATTGTTCGTCCGTGAGTCCCATTCCAGCGAACGGATTGATCTTGCCGTCATCGTCCATCGACATAGCGAGTGGCTGGGTAAAATCCGTAGAGATGCCGTGCGTTTGAGCTTGGATGGTCATCGCGTTCTCAAACGAAGGATCCGACATCGGAGGGATTCCCACTGACCGCGGGATCTTGCTGTTTAGCTGTTGCTGCTGGATCGCCTTGAGGTGCATCAGGTGTTTCTGTTTGACGAATCGGAAAGCCATGCACAATCACCGATCAATAAGATTCCAAAACGAGGAGAGAAACGGACGTACGTCAAGCATGTCGAACAGGCCCTCTTTGGAGAACGGCTTTGGTAAAATGTCATTCATTCCTGTTTCAAGCCGGTTAGCACGCCGTCTCGCATTCCATGGGATTAACCGAACGCTCACCAGACGCGTAGTAACTCATGATCTCCGCTGGCTTGGAGTTGCTCGTCATCGAAATGATCGGAGTCATGTGATCGAACTGCCTGATCATCGAAGTTGCAGAAACACCATCCAGCTTGGGCATGACAATGTCCTACAAGTTGCACAGGTCAGGCCCACATCAAAAACAAGCTCCGGAAGGAGACCGACGCACCATGAGAACCAAGTCATACTTCTCCAGGTTCATCTTATTCACGGCCCCAACACCATCCACGGCGACGTCGATTGTGCATCCGAAGATTTGTAAGAATTTACTCGAGAGTTTCCGGCTGACCGCATCATCCTCGACCAACAGAACTCTCGGAGGAACCGACCACCCGGGTACGTAAGTTGACCTCCTGACCCTCAGCGTTTGACGTTCCGATGATGAAACGCTCTGAAAGGTCCCCTCGCTTGACTGACCGATGCCACCATCAGCGGTTCTTGGAGTTGGCAAAACAACAGCGTCCGCAATTGATTCCGGGTCAAATGTCCAGTTACCGTTTTCATCGTCCAAAGAAGAGCGAGGCATCAGGTGACCCAAAGTGAACACCTGTAACCCTTCGTGGGTCAGATCTGTGGTGGGAAACGGTTCAGTCGGGAGGTTAGCGATGGATCCTTCCTCAGGGCCAAGGACGAATGCGTCAGCGGGACCAAATGCCGTGGAGGGATCCGGAAGTGGCAGTCTCATCTGCGTCTCGGGTCGTGTCCGTTGTAATTCACCGATCCGGGCCAAAGCGTCCTGCCTGCTGAGAGGTCTCGGTGGTGCTTCCGCGGCGGCTGGCTGAGCTGGATTGGTTCCGTTCGCACCGGCGAGTGTCGGTGCCTCGTTATCTCCATTCATCAGCCCAGTGGTAGCTGCCATTAGCCTCTGTATCGCGGAGCTAGGTCTAGGCGGCGCTTCTTGCGACTGCAAAGTTTGTTGTTGCTGCCGAGAGGTCTGTTGGGGAACACCGCCTGCGGTGTTAGTCGCTCCAGTCGACCCGGAACTAGCTGACGTCGACGTGACGTTAGTCACTCCGCTGAGGCCGGCGTTCACAGGGTTGATCGAAGCCGGACCGGTTGCATTGGACGTTGTTCCGCCGAGGTCAAAAGACATTCCCGCAAGCTCTGCGCGTCTTGCGATCTCATTCATCTGGATCAACGAAGCACGGGCAACGTCGCCCTCGGTAAAGCCTCCAATCATCCGCTGAGCCTCCTGAGCGGGAACAAACGGATTGGACTCGGAATCCGCCGAAGTCGATCCACCGAATGACGGATCGCTGTTTGATCCGTTCCGGGCCACCATGAGCGCTTCGGCCTTGAGTTTGCCGTTCTCGATATTGAGGAAGTATTGGATGAGGTTTTGCATTACGCCGTCTTGCTGGGCCATGTTACGTTGAAAGTTGACGAGCTCGCTTAGAACGTTTTGATAGTTGACTTCCACAGACCGGAGACGGGCGGCCATCTCGTCGTGACCTCGGGTGAGGTGGTCGACTTGGCCTTGAAGGGACTCGAGTGTGCGGACATACTCGACGGGGGGATTGGGGACGACTGAAGGCGCGGGGGAGTTGACATTGCGTGTAGTGGTCTTACGTGGGGCCGGAACCTTTCGTTTGATATTCTCTAAAGCGTCACGCCTGTCGGCATGGAAGTCGGGATGACGGAATGTCCAACTCTGTGAGAAAAAGTGAAAGTGGGAGCGGAGTCAGAAAAGAACACATAACGAGACGAAGACATCGTGGGAATGGCCAATATCAGGAAGGGATCAACGAATCAGATGATACACGTTAAGTGCGGAGATCGAAAATCGCGAGGGGATGGGGAGAAACGGGAAGGAGGAGTGTGATGAATCGAGGCAAATTTCACAAATTGAAGGGTGAAAAATTCCATTCAGTTACCGAGGGGCAACCAAACGGATGACAGAGGAGCAGCGTGGGTTACGGAAGTGCGCCGGGTGAGAAAAGAGCGGGGAACCGGAGGAAAAGAGGGGAGAGGGAGGGGGATGGAGGATGAAACACTCACATGATCGCCAAACTGATTGTCGTCCGTGTTCTTGACCTTGTGGAAGTCATACTTATTTAGTTGCCTGACAAAAGAGGCAAAGTTGGAGTGCTTGAACATCCGGGGCAAGATCGATTTCGTGAATTCGTTCATGTCCTTGACGACAAAACAGTCGCCCCCGGGACCCCACGAAACGACATGCTGGAAGTTGGGATCTTCGAGCATCCTAGAGAGTTTAGCTAGTTGAGTCTGTGCCACCAAGCTGGGGAGCACAAAGTAGAAGCATACTTGTAGAGCTTCTTCACGAAATCGGAGGTGGAAGACATGGAGTCCTCTGATGGATCATGTCTTGACTGGACGGACTGAGAGCTACTCGGCTCTGAGGAGTCTCTATGGGGGAGGGACTCTTGCTTGATGGGCGGCGGAGGCCTCTGGACGAGGTCGTCCCTCGAGAGGGGCTGATTCTGCCAGGAGAGTTGGGGGGGCGGATGGGAGGTGGATATGGGGGAGGGGTGGTGGGGATAGGGAGCGTATCTGGAGCTTGCTTGGGGGAGAGAGTTTATCGGGGGGAGGGTGATGGAGCGATTGCTGTAGGATGAGCCTGGAAGGAGCTGAGAGGGAGGGGGGAGCTGGGAGGGGAATCGCTGGTGCCGCTGGTGGGAGGGTTGCTGAACGTACTGTCCAGACTGATCCATGGTCGACCGTGGGCCGGGGCGATTTTGAGAGGAATTGCGGGGGGATTTCTAGGTGGAGGTCGTGAGCGGCGTGCAAGGTCGGAGTTGTTGAGCTGAGCGGAAGGGATCTCTGGCTGACCGCACTCGCGAGCGTAAAATAGTCCGGATCGTGTGAAGGCACGAATTTGATCTCATCA
Organism: Thelephora aurantiotincta; assembly: GCA_003316405.1. NCBI lineage: Eukaryota > Fungi > Basidiomycota > Agaricomycetes > Thelephorales > Thelephoraceae > Thelephora > Thelephora aurantiotincta. Next base: position 21,718 of record QFEV01001868.1, read on the forward strand.
CTTTGTACAAACTTTGCTGCTCATTTATTTTGCCAAAATACACTCGAGTACGGATTCCGTCGGGGTCTAACCGGTCTGCGGTCCACCTCCCAACCAAACCGAACCTTTGCCACCGGACAGCCAATGTCTGATGACGGCCACCCACCCCATCCGGTTCCCTCCACCCACACGCCAAACCCGGCCAACACAGGGGCGCACCTAGACCACCCCCGAGTCCCCGGTCTCAATTGTGGCAGATCTCCCAAAGATATACTTGCACTGCTCGTTTCCGAGCCTCACTCCCCTGCAATGACGTCCTGCCCCCACCGATTCGGGATGCGCTCTCCAAAGATAACGGGCGATGTGCCCATTATCAGTCCAGCACGGCGGCGAGCGGGGATTGAAAACAGATCAACCCAACCAACGGAAGCACTATTGCGAAAGCAGGTGTGGCTTGTCGTGCATGGTTCGGCGTGGCCGATCGTCTCTCCCCCCCCACCTCGCACACTCTTACATGAGACACCAGTTCTTCGGCTCCCCCTCGCAGCCTGCAAGGGAAGCGCCAGGGCCACAAACCTCGTTGATAGTAAATCCATACCATATCCAACCCGCATCGATTAGTTTGATACCCAGTTCGATGCCAGATGATATCGCGCAGCCCTCTTTGCATCATCGCCCACGTTGGCGCAAACCAAAGACCACGATGCATCATGACATCAAACATTCGACCACCAATTCAATTAATAACCGGAACACACCAATCACCTGAGTACTCGTGCGTTGATCCGGCCAGGGGTGTTCCCAGCGCAGAGGCACCGGGAAGGTGCATGCTTCACCGTTGGCGAGAAGAACAGATACGTCATTGTTTGTCGCAAAGAGCAGAAAGAACGGTCGAAGAGTGCAAGTGCGCCACTTGCTCTGGCTATGGGACATCTCGAAAGCACTGATAAGTTGACAACCTTTCATTACCGCCAGTCGGTTTGATGTCGTAAGCCGAATGCGGGGAGAAGCGAACGACCCTCTGTGTCCAAGAAGTAAGCGATGCTCGTCCACATGACTGCAACGAGCAGCAAAGCCGTAATACAGGACAGTTGGCACGACCTTTTTGGAGTCAGCCTTGCGTCACGGGCGCGAAAATGAATAAGATGAGCGCAAAAACCAGCCGCAAACCAGGAAAGTTCCGGTCCTAAGAAAAGCCAATCAAATACTGGCGGAAGGGCGATATCAGGCCCCAGCGAGTTTACGCCCAACGAGCCTCACGTCGCGGGGGCGTGTCGGGCCAAAAGAGCGCCAGATTGAGTGGCACGAAACCCTGGCAGACGGCGGGAGAATGAAAGAGGTCGACCTGGGATGAACAGAGGCATGTAATTTGTTTATCGCTGTTTGGCGAAAACCTCTACGGCGACGTCCCAAATCCAGGCCATCGCGAATCATTACATCATACTCCCTCCCTCGCCTTACTCCCGGTTGCTGAACAGTCTTGTCTCACAACCAGTCAAAGAGGGAAACGACGAGCAGCGGTCTCTCGTCGTGAAGGCCAAGGTAAATTAACGAAACCCTTCATAGATGATAACCAGCTCAGACCACCGACGTTAGTGACGTCTCCAAGCAGACTTCCATGCACGATCGACGTCACCAGTGCTGCCCTCGCCGGTTTTCGCGCTAACGAGTGACGACGGCACCGGCCAGAGACCGACGGTACGCAGGACAAATGGGCCTCGACGCATTCCGCCCGCGGGCGTTCTTCGATTAGTAGGGTGAGTTCAGTCACTCCTCAATGCCTTGTTTTCCTCATTTTAAACACTTAAACCCCGCACACCGCCCGTTTTCATACATCCCCGCAGGTCGTGCGGGGACCGCTGTTCTCTCTTAAAATTACGTAGACCCGCGAAGGATGCATCTGGGTCCATTCGCGGTGACTTCTGGCGACATTTCACTCCTTTCGACCCACAACCCTCCCCCGTTTACTTTTTCCCCAGACAGATTGTCGCTACACGTCATCACCCTTTGCCTTTGGGACCCTCACGATCGACCGGAAGCAGAACAACGACGAGCTAGGTGAGTCCAATGTCCTTGGATCTACCGGGGGACGCGGAAAGATGAATCCATATCCGCTCGTGGAGGGTCGAGGACGCGGCGAGGCCCCCCCAATTCTATTCACCGATCGTGCTCATTGTGTTCTTCTCTTTTTGACACATAGGTCGACCCTGTCGTCATCGACGAGGAACAACTTGTACATGTAATCGCATGTATTTGTGAGTTACCCTCCTTCGATTCGGTTTTTAGCCGATTCGTGTCAGGTTTTGCGCTTTGGCATGTCGAGAGGAGTCGGGTTACAAAACCTCCGTAAGTGTCATTTCCAAATTCGTCCCCGACCCCCGTGACCACCCCCAATTTTGCCAAGATCCGCTCGAGTATTTGAAGCCAGGAAATTTGTTGACGACTATATCACCTACATACAGGTATTCGTGTTCCTAAATGGTACAAACCTACCCAGCAAACTCAATCCTAATTCACACGTACGTCCCCTCATCACTCGGTCACCATACATCTCCCGGTTCTATTCATCACACCTGAGGAGGATCCCGTAACCTAGCGAGGAAAAGAGTCGCACCTTCTATCTCTCCCTGGTCGGTCCTGCAAAGCTCCGATGTCCTCCCGACGTTGCTACCGTTCGTACGTACGGCCCCTTCTTTATCTCCACTTCGTGGCTTGGCCCATCACAACACCCATGGTATCTCCCCCCACCCTTCAAACCCTTGGCAGTCCTTGCTCTTTTGCTTTGGAGCAACTCAGTACAACTCCAATCCCCCCTCGTTCTTCTTTGGGGCCTTGATGCACTAGAAGACTTCCTTTACGTTTTTCTAACGTCCAACCGCCGAGCTTGTTCGCACCATCTGCCTGTTAT
>QFEV01001876.1:0-24110 GCA_003316405.1 Thelephora aurantiotincta
ACATTATCCATTTCCTTGCAGTGTACTTGCAGTGTACCTGGTCGGAAAACTGCATCTTGTCCCCAGTGTGTGTATGACGGCCGTTCGTCCCTCTCCCTCGGGCACTACTGGGAAACGGAGTACACCGATGCTGTGGCCCAAGGATGCGTTGTGGCGCTCGTATTCACTGTCCGCAAAGGGAAACTGCCCGCGGAGGTGATCGATATTGAGCAGGAGGGGATGGTTGGAATCTACCTCAATATCCTTGAGGTAGTCGTGCTCCAGGAGCCGTCGGAGCCTTGGTACGCGGATCCTCCCCGCAAGCCTTCGAAGGCGCACGGGGTGGACTCTTTCCCTACCTTGCTGGATGCCGAGGTTCGTGATGGGGGTGATGGGGATTTCAAGGACGAAGTCTTCTGAAATTGCGGTGGAGACGAGTAAGATATTGGGTGGTGATCGGAGTTAGGCGGGTATTTGATATTAGATTTGGAGACTCCTTGTCGACAGAATACATAAAATTGGGATTGAATTTCGCTGTATCCTGCATGGCGCCTACCGTGCAGTGGTGAACGCCTCAATCGTCTCCGTTTACACATCGGTGTCATAGCTCCGTATGTTTGTCCTGAAAATGCAGGGTATTAATGCTGGGCCCGGGGAGCTGAACTGTGATACGCGTAACGTTGGTAGCGCGTTGGTCAATGAGAACGGTCGTGGGCTTTGCCGCTTGCCGGCGCTGTTGCTTATCGAGAGACAGCACCCGGCCACTTACAGGCCCGATCCGCAAGTCTTGGAGACTCCGATGGAGCCTTGTGACGTCACAAGTCACCTCAGGACCAACCGCGCCAAGAGGGACACCCTAGAGCTGAGGACCGCCAACAACCCCCCAGCCAACACGCAGACCCATGCTGCTGGCGATCGTTTGTCAATGATTTCACCCGGAACAGTTCGCTTGACCGAGGGAACAAACACACCTGGGCGACACCACAAATTGTTATGATCCTTGATGCATGATGCAGGTAGGGTTTGTCGACCCCCACAGCATGAATCCGCTCCTGGAGACACCGAAAGCCTGCGCCCACATCGTAACGGGGGAAGTAACTTCACCTGGCCCCGGTCCGATGTCACTTGCGCCATTATGATACCGTCGTGGACCGCGCTTGTGTCTCCGGCGATGATTATCCTCTTGAGCTCCTGGATCGACAGGCCGAGACAGAGAAACAGCGGGTTGGTAGTACCCGCCGGCCGTGAACGACTTCCGCTGGGTCTTTGCATCCGTCCGATATATCCGAACGGTGTGAACCTCCTCCAAGTTCGCGTTCTACGGGAGCCAACCATTCTAACCTTACCAACAGTCACACAATGTGTCAAGCGTGGAATCCAGTGGATTACTCTGGGTGATGCATGAAGTCCCATGGTTGCGCTTGATCTAAGACATGTAACATGTACCGTAGCGTTATGGGAAGTGTCTAATATGGCATGGTATTTCCCCAAACTCTTTCCACCCACTCAAGGCTCTTCCTCAATGCCGATGCGGCGATAGAACACTGTTGAGCAATGACGGGGTCTTCGAACCCTTTCGCCACGATGAAAACTTCCTTCTGTGCGGTCCGCAATGGAGGATGTGGGGAGGAACCTCCCCTCCGAGGTCTGGGCTGACCACTCTGCATCTTGACAGAGGCGTGTTGCTCTGCGGGAGGATTGAGCAAAGCGGTGGCTAGGGCTTCCATCAACCGCTTCTGCAGTAGGATGAATACCGGGTCGTCCATGCGCAAGATGCGATCCACGGCGCTTCGTAACCTTTGATCCAGCTGCGGGTCAAGCGTCGTCACTCCGGGAGGTAAAGTGCTACTGTGGGCCACAACCACTTCGTCCGCGAGATTGACGATCTTCGTCCCCGAAAGTCCGTTATCAGCTGTCCCGATCTCGGACTCGAGAAGCGCCCATATGCGTTCAGTGAAGGTCCAATTCGCAGAAGCTGACAGGTCATCCGTTAGGGATTGAGATGGAGGCTGAGTATTGGTGTTCGTAGATGCGCGAGGGGTGGGCACAAGAAATCTGAGAGAGGCAGTGATGATGAGTGCTTGGATATGATCCTGTAAGCGAAGGAGAGTGGGCCCAGAGAGCAAAAATTGAGGAGGGAGGATGTTTAGGGATTCGGAAGATCGATTCGGATTGCGATCGAAGTCACCTTTGTGCATTCTTTGCGGGGGTGGTGGTCCTATTAGTCGAGAGGTGACGGCGTGAGGTTTCCCCAACGATTTTATGAGTTTGGGAACCCAGAGTTGCTTTGGCTGGACTTGCATTGTGAGGTCTGCGGGATCGAAGTCATCCATCCAATGTGTCCACGCCTTTCGCATTGCTTCCTTGGATTGCCAGAGTTGCAGGACCAAGGCCTGTTCCTGCATTTCTGCCATCATCGCCACCATGTCTGCTAGTTCCTGCTCAGTTGCTGTCGCCAAAACGGCGCCGGAGCAGTCATTGCACATGTCTTCAGAAAGTTCGAATGTAGATCGGATGGCATTGACGAGTAACTCCGCCAGTTCTCCCGTAGATGGAAAGGATGATCGGTTATCTATTTGATGTAGAATCCTGTCGACGGCTGCATCTCTGGCGGGAGCACAACGTTGACGCAATACCATGAGAGTGTTGCGTAAGTGGGTGATGGTAGTGAGGAGCGGAGAAGATGTAGGTGGAAGAGGGAGGGAGAAAACGACGAGGACCGGGTGTTTGGATGGAAACAACGGGATAAGGATCTCGTAAATATCTTTATAGAGCCCTTTGAGACGACCGATTTGTGAGGATGGAAGCGGGGAGGACAGGGCTTCGAGGGCCTGACATTGAAGGCACGGCATTAAGCATGCGAAGAGCTCAACAGGTCCGCGAACAGATACTTACCTGGTCCCAGAATGCCCGATGCATTGTCTTCCGCACCAGCTTCTCAAACGCGGATTGGAGGGTATTAGTCACCACTTGATCGAGTCCAGCCAGAACAGAAAGCAGCGATTTGCCTGGGGGTACCACCTTTTGTGGCTCTCGCGCAAGCAGATAAAGTAAATACGTCGTATCGAGAGCCGTTACCAACGAACTCGGGAGGGCGACGCCCTCGGGTACGGACATTCGAAGCAGCTGTGCGCTGGGCAGTTTAGAAGGCTCAGTCGTAGCGGAGAGGCCAAGACAGCCGCTCTTTGCGATGTTGTCTTCCAACGTTTCGAAGAACGTGGGCGATACTACCGGGATCATGGCTGGTCGTGGTTTGGAGAAGGGAACTTGCCCGAGTTGGTGGGCCTCAGAGCTAGAACGCAGTCACTTGCAGTGGATGAGGTCATCAACGACCGATCGTCTGCTGGGCACAGACCCCTGTCACGTGAATCTTCTGGAACTTGTCCTTTGACAGCCACAACGCCGCCAGGATTTCAGGTGGCCATGAGCGAACCGCACCCGATGATTGCCATTGACCTGGTATGTTGCTCGGGAGAGCAGATCTCAAATGGTCGCTGACGGTCGACCGAAAGCTCAGGTCTTAGATCGACATCTCACCAAGGATGTCCTCCGTGCCATCCTGCACTCGATCCTGTTCCACCGACTCTTCGGGACCGTCAAACCCAAGACATTCGAGATTCTTGATGTAACAATGGTGCGTCGTCTCGGATCTCGTCCACGAAAAGCTCGTTAATCGAAGTCCATGACAGCCCGGAGTAGCCGACCCGGGCATGGAAAGCCTTGTCGACGAGAAAGTAGATGCCTTTTGGAAAGGGGTCGACGGCGGAGTGAACAAGAGCGGTCAGATAATCGTCACGTTTTCAGAAAAAAGGCAGAAGAAGTCGACGTGGTTCCAGGTATATGCGGGAGAGGTATGTCTCTGCTCGTGGGTTTCTGCGCCCCAGCTACCCGCCGTCGTTTTTTACAGGAGGAGGTCCCATGGGAACAATGGTGTTTTTATCGTTTCAAGTAACACCAACTATCTCAGACTTCCTTTATAGGATTATCAGCGCGGAAATACGACAACCGAAATCTGAGCAAGGTACACAATCTCTCCGGCCGCTCACCTCCAAAAAGATTTGATGATCATGAGGGGTTCTCTAGATCGACAGATTTCGGACGCTAATCTGGCATCAACCCTAACGAACTCGCTGCGGACAATGTTGACGCACACTTCTTCAGAACGAGGCAGGATGGCTGTTCCTCTCATCACCGAGGCCCAGAGCATCTCGCCGTTTCCAATCAAGATGGTCGTCAAAGTAGGCGGCGTTGAGGTCGATTAACACGGATGTTTCCTGAACTTTTTTTACCCTCTATTCTCTTCCGACTCCATGTCACCCTTTCATTAAATTTACGCAATCAAATTTACGCCTATTTCCTAGAGAAAACTGCCTATCGACATACAAACAGCTGTAAAGGCAATGGATGTTCGTGTACATACACACGTTGTAAGCTTACGGACAGTTACCCAGCGTATTGAATTTCTTATCGGTGGGCGTCACAACCCCTCGATTATTTTGACGCCAGTGCTGAAAAGGTTGACGTCCATCGGGTGGCGTTAACCAATCTCCACGGAATTTTTACCGGGTGCATCATCAATCATGCGTCTGAAGTTTGAGTTAAGTTGATTGAGTTTCTGCTGTGACACAGGTTTGTAACTACAGCGTGTCAGAAAGTCCTGGTTATAGATAGCTGCACTGCAGAGCAGACGTAAGCACGCGGGTCAGTTCGGACAGGCAACCTGAATGGCAGTTCCATCGACCGCGTTCGGCCGTTCGGCTTGGCCGTTGCTGCAGTACCGCATCAGCAAACGATTTCGAAGGATAAAAAAACGGGCGAACGTCAGGTCGTCCATGGCCTCCTTGGAAAGGTTGAAGCCACCGCTCGCGTGATCAACAACCATCACTGTGATCTTCTTGTCCTGATAGGTGACCTCCCAGCAAGTCCCTGCCACACAGTGAGCCACCACGAAGTCAAATCGAATGAAGCGGGACAAACCACAGTTGGAGGTACCCCGGCCTGCGACTACGTTGGATCCAGCGATCCTCGGGAACATTGGAAGCTTCCCAAATGTACCATATTTGTTCAGCAGGCCCTTGGGACTATCAGAGCACACAACCCTGGCAAGTGACTGCGCGCCGTTGCTGTAAGTGGCATCCCAAGAGACACGTGTGGCACCAACGGCAAACGGAGCGGCGAGAGCGATGATGGAGGCGAGTTTGATGTATGTGACCGTAAAAAGCAGAAGTAGTGTTTGCTGGGGTCTCTGGTACCATGTCACTCAGCCTTTATATGAGAACCGGCAACCCAGCGTACTAAGTTTGCTCCAGCCGTCTGTTGTTTTTGGTCTATCTCCACCAGATCGTGTGCTTCGATCACGCGTGCTCATTTCAGATCGGCTCCCCCTCATACATCCTTCACCCATTCCGCAGCAGGGGACGTACCCCCTAAGAGTTCCCGAGAGCTGTGTCTTCGCTCAGCAGCCGATTAGATTTCTACCGCTCAACGCGATTTTTCCTGAAATACTGTCACCGGATCAAAGTCAACTATATCTCGTTACGACGCACGTTTTCAAAACGAGTGTGGAATGCAACCACATGCTCGTAAATAGCCCCCAAGGGAGTGTGGATCGGTTCGAGTGCGGGAATTTACGTGTGGAATCAAATTCGAACATGGGTAACCAACGAGTACTGGTACTGAGTACTTGAGTTACCGCCCCAACAAACCTGGGTCCGGATTAAATGTAGCTGCGCTCCAGGGACAAGCGGCGCATAGCTACTCTGGCAATGGGGAACAAAGCCCGGGGTTCATTGAAAGAATCCTGGAAGCAAGCAGATCCTTATAAAATCCGGGTATCGACCTCGTCAGTACTATGAGGCATTCTGTACGAGCTGGCGACTTTACTCAAGGCGACTGGCCAGGGCTCCTGCGAGTCGGGGGCCCAGTTCGATCGGTGTAATGTAATCTAATGACGGGAGCAGAGCCACCGCGGGTTCCCACGATCGCTTCCATCACTGCGGTCGGCACAAGAAATCAGTACAAGGCCCGCCGTTGTCCGTGTATCGAGTTACACGAATTGCCGCAGTAATGTAGTTCTACGGGTAAAATTGCATCAGGATGATAACCCAAACTTGGCCTGTACGACGAACGCCAGGACTTCTACATATCGCATCCAGATAAAACCCCCCTCGGGAGGAGCTAGCTTTCAACAGCATCTGAATACCTTTCTCCTATCCCCTGGCCATGACAACCATCATGGTGGATGCCTGTCACTTGATCTTCGTAGCTTCCTCGTTCATCTCGGGCTAGAAGTAATTGCGCAGTTCGACGAGGAACCTTTTATCTCTATATTTGAATGGGAGTTCACAAGAGAAAATAAAATGAGCAGTAGGAAGCATGGAAGAATAATTTATGGAGGCACGTACGCGAATCTACATCCGATATGGGAATGGCCCACTATCGAACGTCAACCTATAGAGGATAACTATCGGGTGATACCCCTGCGCACACGGAGGAAGACTGTGATCGCTCACGCATTCCAACATTCAGGCCCCTTCACTACCAAGATGAAAATAAACCAGCCTCCCAGCAACAAGGTCAATAGAACGAAAAATGACCAATTTCAATCCTTCCGAACTGGCACTTCAGTAAGGACATTTCTAGAGACGGTCGCGATGGGGTCGCAAAGCGCGGCAAGACGTCGGCTTTGGCCCCCTACCTTCAACACACCGTGCCCTGCTGGGCGGAAACCCAAGGATTCCTGTTCCCACCAACCAGACACATCGGTGCTCATCTCACGAAAGAAGTGTGAGGGTGGTACCGACGAACCCGAACCCCGTGGTGGAATACTAGTCTGATCGCGGTCAGACCGGGCCGGTAACCGCGTTTGAGCAAGTCATCCCTCCACACTACGAGTCCTCCCCCCTCTGCGTAGGAGGCGGCGTAACCTCATCCCGAAATTGCCCTTGGATCTCGGCGTGCTCCACAAATTCTGGGAAGGCGAAAGTCAACGTATTGGGGGCTTCATCTGACGAAGTCGATCGGCCGGCTGTATATAATTTGCGTGGAACTTTCGACCGCTTACATCCAGTAAGAATCAAAACTCCGTGATGTGGGCGGGTTATGTAGTGTTTTCCCAGAGTGCTCGGGGAGGGTGATGGGAGAACCTGCCTCATCTGGTGACGAGCAATTTATTCGCCTTGACTAAGTATTGTCGTCCCATTGGTTAGGATCCACGTGTAATCACGGTGATTACGACCAACACCGATGACGACAGAAGGGCGCGATTGACCTTGTGAGGTCATAGGTTGGAAAGATGTTGGGCAGGTTGGACTCGGTTCGTTTGGGTATAAGAAGGGGGACTCTTGGGGACACTAGGGATTATCTTTCTCTTCTCTGTTCTACGACTATCTACGGCTACAAATCTCGAAGAGATACCGTTGTCCCGTTCCGTCGCCGAGTGTTGCCGCTCTACCCTAGGGCAGCTTCCACCACGCCGGCAAGACCGAACGTGCTAAGCAGCGTCAACACATTCCCGAGACTCTATCCCTGGTCTCCTCAGTTTCGGACTTGGTCGGATCCCCCGCAGCCCTGTTGGCGGCTCTCCCCAGCAGAGGGGAGACCCTCAGAACTGTTGTCCTTTCCATGGGGAAAAATCATGGATTCACGTCAAAGGTCCGCAGCTGGAATACAGCGACATGATCTCAGTCAGATCGTGTGCGGATGACGGTGGTCTTTCATCGTCCTTTTCCCTGGAGGTCCTCGTCCTCGTGACGTGTATGGCGCCTTTCGAAGTTCGTAAAAAAAGGCAGTGCGAACGGACAACCTCTCTCTCTGACCGGCGAAAGGGGGGTTCCATGCTCTCGACAACGTCTGGACCTTTAGTTAACGCATGGGAATGACTCTAGTCGATTGTTCTTAGGGTGGAACCCGGTCTCAAGTTCAGAGGGGAGCAGCTCTGAACTAAGATCATTCTAACCGTTGGCATAACCTTCCGCCGCTACTTGCATCGCCGCCCATCAGGTCACCGACCTAGGATCATTGAAAGTGCTTGCCACGCACAGGTGCCAAGTTCAATACCTGGGAATCTATCCCGGTGTGTAGGCGTCTACTATGATCATCGGGTCGCGCACAATCACCAACTTTCGGATGAAACGGGCATAAAGACAAGACCCGTGAAGAGATAACCTTAACAGAAACGCCATACCACCCACCTCTTCTCTGTAAAACACGTCAGAGGGACAGGGTTGAGACCGTAGAAGGGTTTCAGATTGTGTCACGTCATCGGTGCATCACCATGATGCACTCCGTTCTATTACAACAAGTTCGTGAACAAATTGATACGACAGAAAAAAACACCGGTTTCTTCCAAAGGGACTACTCCGAATCGACTGTAAGGTGCAGCACGACGACCGACTTACTATCGAAACGTGGTACCCTGTCCTTCAGAGACGAGACTTCGATCCCTCCAATCACGACTCACGAGAAGCCTGTACAGCTTTCGTGAACTCAAGCGTGAACTGAGAGTCCATAAACTCTTGGACGTGTTTGACCTTGAGCTCTCCGTCCCCATTCGGAGCGATTTCAACGACCAAAGTCGCTTCGTTGACAAAAGGCATACCGACGGTCGTATCTGCGTAATCAGTGGCCTGAAGAGAACGTCAGGAGAGACAAAGACAGGGGATCTCGGAAAGGACCGCTACAGACGTGGATGAAAACCTTCCCAGGTACTTCGGTCATCGAATGAACGTCGACCTAAGGGGAGGGTCAGGAATGTGTCCTAGTATGTTGGGAATGCGCACACGTCGACGAACCTTGATGTTCTTCAAGACATCCTTGGATTTCTTGTAGTTCCCAATCCATTGTTCCTTGTTTTGTCGGGGGATCTTTAAGGAACGAGGGAAGGTATCGTGAACGTAGTCGGGGTGGAGAGCTGCGGCGATCTGGTCGAGGTCACCGTTGATGAATCCCTCGGTCCACGCCAGAATGGCCTTCGTTTGGGGACTCTGCTCGGTAGTAGACGACATGAGTTGAAGGTGGAACACAAAGGGAGGAGAGTGCCGTTGAGCTTTAAGTATGACTGGGGTTGTCTCCGATATTCTCGGTGCGGCAGCTCGAGGAAAACACCTTGACCATCATCGGTAACCATCACCATGGTGCGCCCCCTATTCGACCCCAACCGCAGATCGCTCACAATTGCCCAGTCTCACTGGGAAGTCCGAATGTCTTTGTCTCGAGGGGTTCCGTACTTTTACAACTCGGAAACGAAAGCCTCGGTCTGGGAAATTCCCGAAGGACTCACGCCTGAGCAGGTCAAGCAACTCCCTGGGGCCGTATACCTCACCAGGCCTGCAAAGGTCAGGGCCAGCCACCTTTTGGTAAAACACTCGGGAAGCAGGAATCCCTCCAGTTGGAGGGAGGTGCGTGTGTGATCTTCATTCATCCTTCGTTCCTCTCTTCAATGACCCCGATCTTCACTCCCTAGACCAAAATAACCCGTTCAAAGACAGAAGCCATCGAAATCCTCCGAGGACATCAAACCAAGATTGGTGGGTCCCATGAGAAATTTGCCCAACTTGCAAAAGAATTTTCGGACTGCAGCTCTGCTCGAAAAGGTGGAGATCTTGGTGCTTTTGGTCCCGGGCAGATGCAGAAACCGTTCGAAGATGCCGCCTTCGCCTTGAAGATTGGAGAAATGAGCGATGTAGTCGAGACCGACAGTGGCGTCCATCTCGTTCTTCGAACTGAGTAGGGATTCTTTCGCTACAAAAGTGTAAAGCTGGACTGTGTTTCTATACCGTACTGTCACCGTGACGAACACGATGCATCTTATAGCTACCACTTCGGCTACTACTGTGACGCTGACAAGACCGCTCTGCGTTAGGAGACTACACCAACGCACGAGTGTCCCAATCCGTGTTCTCACACTCAAACAATCTCTCAACGTCAACTTCAAGAGAACAATGTCTTCCACGACCACAACCGACCCGGCCTTGACTCCAGTCTTCACCTCCAGTGAGCCCATCACCCACGTCCAAAGCGACTCCGTATGAAAATTCCCCTCGTAGACGCTCCGGGTGCGGTGGGCCCATATTCGCAAGCTATCAAATTTAGGGACCTCGTGTTCGTCTCGGGCAACATCGCACTCGATCCTATGACCGGACATATCGTACCCGGTGGTGTCGAGGAACAAGCGAACCAGGTACTCAAGAACCTCCGCGCAGTCGTCGAAGCTTCCGGTAGCGATCTAGGAAAAGTGATCAAGACGACGGTAACCAGATCTCATGTTCTCACTCCCCACCCAGTACGATGCATCCTCTCGTTTCGATCCTTAGGTATTCCTCAAGTCGATGAACGACTTTGCTACCGTCAATACCATCTATGAACAGGCATTCGGCAACCACAAGCCTGCACGGTCGGCTGTCGAAGTTTCCAGACTCCCAAAAGATGTGCTGGTCGAGATTGAGTGTATCGCCAGGTAGAGTGTTGACGTATATCCCCATGAGCCGATCCCAGCCCGGTTCTGACCGTACCCTCATAGTCTTGTCTGATCCACAAGCGTTCCGTTGGTAAATAAATACTCAGTAGCTAACACGACATGCAGTGATAGGAAAAACAGTACAATGAAACGACGAGTTGCAAGCAATCCTATTTCGTACCGGCTTCCTCCAGGGCGCTAGCATCGAAGCGTTTGACTGTGTGGATCACCTCGGATCCCTTCCTAGCAAACACCAACTTTGAAGTATCCCGTTAGCGAGTGTGATCTCCGAGCCTCAGCAACGTACCAGGTACGGATTGGCAGTTGAGCCAGTGGTGTCCGCCAAAACCTCGTCTTTCGAAACCATCGAAACATCGGAATCGTTGTACTTGAACCATTCATCCGGGCGATCTGGCAAGTTCCTCGAGTAGAAGAAGTAGTGGCCCCAAGATGGTGACTCTCCCCGATGAATGAACACCGAAGTCAGTTCATAGAGCGCCTGGCCCTCGTTCTTCCAAATATCTTCCAGCTGCGTCTTCAACTCTGCAGCGAGTCGTCTCTCCCCCTCAAGTTCCTTCTTCATGAATGTTGCTTCGTGCCTCAATGATGCTAAAAGCTCTTGATCTACTCCAGGTAGAGGGTTTATCGTGTTCCTTGACAGGAAGTCACAGGTCTCTGTCAACGCAAGATCAAATGGCCGATGCTGGCGTTCGACGTTCAACAATCAGTCAACGTTCCAGTCGACCAGACCAACGCTCACCTTGGCTTCCGTGAGTTGTCGGATCCGTTCCCGGCACAAGTTTAACTTTGTCTGAATTTCATTCGATCGTTGCTTCTTCTCCGGGTCCGAATTTTCCAAAAAGCGATCCATGGATATTGTTTCCCAGAACTTTACATAAGCCTGGGATTTGAACGCTTGAAGCTGTTCACGATCAAACTGTACCCTCTGTCGTAACAACTATCGTTGGCTCGCTGGTCAATCTATGCGGACGAGAGGGAATACCTGCAACTGGATTTGTAAGATCGGGGGAAGATCGACAAGAGATACATCCATGTGCGCTTTCTTGCCCTCGAACTCGACCGTGTCATTGAAATAACGACTCAGGCCGTCGTAAATGTCGATACCCTCCTCAGAGACGTTAACCGGAAGATGCGAGAACAAATCTTCTTTCTCGTGGACCGACGGTCGAGGGGAACGACCCTCGGGCATAATTCGCTGGCGAATCCTCCCGTAGAATAACCTAGAACCTAATTAAGAAACCTGTTGATTGCCTGAACGGCTCTCAGTCACCTTTTCACAATGCTCGTCTTGTCAATGTCGGGATTGGAACTATCAGACAGTTTCGCAGAACGGATCAATTCCGCACACTCAAGTTGGAAAAGGCAAGAATCCATGCATTCGGAGACATCGTGTTGCCGGCCTAGATCGCACAATTAGCAAAAGTTGTACGTGACCTGTGGAATCGTACCGAACATCATTCCAGTAGTCCCTTTACGGACGGGCATAGGAGGCTTAGGCTTGTCCGTCTCCAACATTTCAACATCGCCCGTGGTGATCTGGCTCCCAGTCTGGGGGAGTTCTGGTGGCGATTGCACAGGAGTCCCGGGTTTCGAGACAATGACATAGTCCTTGTCCTTGTCCGTATCAGGCGTGTCAACATTCATCTTGCTTCCCATACCCCGTGACCGCTTTCCGAGGATACTGAACGAGGTCTGAACTGGAGATGCGGTCATCGTTTCCGGCGGCGCTGAAACACGCGTTGACCCGTCCTCAACGAGGGTGACGTCAGTGTCGTTGGAAGAGTCCGTACCAGCCTTGTCTCCTTCCTCCTCTTCCTCATCCTTTGAAGTGACCAGCGCAAGTTTTGCGAGCTCAATAGTTGGCTTGACCGCTGGATCTTCGCAATACTCGAGATTCCAGAAGAGGTCAGCAAGTTGAGTGACAACTAGTAATCCTCAGATCGATGGCCATGGGCAATGTGGGATAGGACCTACAACGTCGGGATCGCGCGATCTCCCGTCTGGTCACCAGCCGGCCCCCCACACGGTGGGCATCGAGTTCGCCATCGAGAAGATCTGAAGATTTGATGGCAACCGCGGAGAGGGACGCTACCGCTTCTCGAAGGTCTCGGATAGTATAGAAGTACTGGGAGTACATTATATGGATGAACAATTATCAGATCAGCGCAATCCACGAACCTGGAGCAAAGAGTTGAGATAGCAGGTATTTCCAAGCTGGTGTAGACCTCTTGGCATCTCGGGGCGAGTGGGCGCGGCAATGTCACCAGCTACAAGATCCGGTACGAATAGTGTGGTGAGACCAGGGTGTGGATAACTTACGATCGCGACCTGTTTCGAGGAAAACCTTTAAACGTTGGCTTTGTGTTACTTCTGCAATGACCGACAGTGCCTCGCGCAACTTGTCAACTTGACTGGTCTGTTCTTCGACCTGGGGAACGTGAGTAGTCGAAGAAAGACGAGGTGAAGTGCCACTCACCCGCATATCGAATACCGTGATGAGCGTGTTCTCATCCATTTCCTTGGAAACTCCCAGGGTAGAATACGCAGAATCCACGGTCACAATACTGCCTTTCTCGGCTTCCCAGACGCGGTGCATCGTTACACTTCCGCGACCGTCCGCAATGACCCTCAAGGCGTCATTCAGCTCTCGCCTGGTTACAGAACCGTTAGTTTCATCCTTCCAAGATCTTCTGATCCCATCTCTCCAGGCACTGATAATGAACTCTTCCTCTACGCTGTCGTCAAACTCTACCCTCAATGGGCCATTGTGACCAAAGCCAAGCGTGCCGACAGCCTTCAAAAGGTCGTCTCGCGTAAACCTGTTCCTCGTCCGCTCCTCCAGGATAAGGTTCTGGAGATCCATCGGAGTGTCCTCGTTCATGAGTTGCATTGTTTGGACGATGTGAACGAGTGCGGTGAAATATTTCACGGTGCTGGCAGGATCGCAACGACATTGGGCAAGATATGCGAACGTCAGTAGTTCTATTCAGGACTGAGTAAGAGCGCGCGAAGACGAGGGATAACAACGGTACCTGGGGTATAGGACGAGGGTGTCAACCCTAGTATTTGCCAATCGTCATCCAGTTCCCTTATCTGTCTCAAGGTCTCCGGAAGATCCCCTCTGGGCACTTAATCTGGGGGTCAATAAATTGTACCTGGCCTGACTTTGAGACACTCACGTTGTTCCAAATGTGCACCGATCGCGGTCTGGTACAATTCCCGAACAGAGTCAATCTTGACCGATGTCCGAATCTTGTGATGATCTATGAGTTCTGCCGCTAGGGGGAGGGTGAAGAGAGCGAATACGTTGAATAGGCAAGCTCGACGTCAGGAAGAGAAAGGAAACAAACCATATCGCTTAGTAAAATCGGCCAGCCATGCGCTGATTTCGATCCATGCGCGAAGAAGTTTCGCTCGGTTGGCAGGTCCCTCCAAACTGTTGTTATCCAACACTGGAGCGTGCAGGGCAAGCTCTCCTTGTCCGTTGTTCATACGTTCAAGGGTAAACCCGATATGCCGGAAGATCTCCTCTCTAGGTGGGGAATGAGCCAAGAGGATATGGAGGGAACAATCAACTTGCATATTCTCGGACCAGCCGAGCTTGGACTGGAAGCTAGTCCTGTGGACTGGCAGAGCCCTAGTCTCCCCTCTCCATAACCGGTCTTCGATGATCCTTTGGACAATGCTTAGCAAGTCTCTCTGAAGTGGGATCAAGTCAACTCACATCAAGATTGTGTCAAGGGCAATAGCAAGGGACATCGCTGGGGTTTTCCCAACGTGAGGGTGTTCTGACTTTTCTTTCATGAAGGTTTCGAGCGTTCTTTGGGGGATGATACCGGGGATAACTTCCGATACGACGCAGTAAAGGGAGCATTGGCAACAGACATATAAATCCAAGAGGTCCCCCTCAGATTCGTGGGAATCATCTGCAGCAAAGCTAGAAGTGCTGAGATTTGAGTGATCTATAAGAACAGCCTGTCGTCGCCGGGATTTTACACGAGAATGGTGTTCCCAGTCAGCGCGTTTGAGAGGTGGCGTAATCTTGGATGCATCCACCGCAGCCTTGTAATAGTGAAAGTGATGAGTCTTGTTCGTCTGGGCGACCGATTCACCAACGCAGGAGTGGGTCTTACGTCGACGAGTGATATCAGGAAGCGGGGGACCATTGTGAAACTTGGAAAGAGGTGGGTCTATGGCGGAAGATTTCCAGAGTAACAGAACCCAGCCGCTGTGTCTGCGACAATAATAGGCGTTAGGGTGAGGGATGGATCTGCGAACTTCGTCGGCTGAGGGAGGGTTGACGATAGGAAGAGAAATCGATGAATGAGACTCAGAAGATCGATGCCTCGGTTTGACGTCTGGAGGAGATGCGGACACTGAGAAAAGGGTGTGGTCAGCGTTGTGGAGATAGTTCTCGAGAAGGGTGGGTAGTATGCCGGATCCAGGTCGATCGTAAGTTTGCCTGACAGAAGGGTCCCACCAATTCAACTCCTCTTCTTCAACACGACCGTCGATATTAACCCTCTGCACGATGAGGTTCTCGGTCCAATCCTGAACGTATTGTCCGCTCCAAGCGTCGTGCCACACGTCCGTGGGTTGATCCCATTCCGGTCGGTTGGCGCCCCAGGAGGAGGGAGCATCTGAGGATGTAGTCCAAGTGCCGGGAACCACTTGAGACGGGCGGGAGGTTTGATCGTCTTGTACAAGCTCAGGTTCTCGGTACTCCCCTTCGATCTGCTGATAGCTTGTGAAGGAGGAGCCAGGGTCGTGGCGCCGAGCGGGTAACGGGGGTGGTTGCTGCCTCGCTGTCGCCGGATTTGATGTCGAGTAGAACACTGCTGGCGTTAGGGGGATCTCAGCGATTGGGTGGGCTGCCGGCGGCTGGTCTGAATGTGGGTGGGTAACTGGGATCGCAGGGAGTTGTCTTCGCGGCTTCGAGGAGTCCTTGTGTTCCATCTGGGAGGAATCTTGGTGGTGAAAACGGCGGGAAGAAGTAGATAAGGGGTAGGTCAATTAGCCAAAGGTCCAGACGGGGAATATGTCTCGTCTCGCGTCAAGTAGGTCGGGCGGTGGTCGCGAGAGAGGAGGACGGCGGTGAAAGTGATCGTTTCGACCGCCAGTCGACACGCGGTGGGATTACCATATCAGGAAGTGCTTAGTCAGCCTGCACCCACCCCCTGCTTTTTTTTGGATCGGGCACCCACTTCCCGCGATCCTCCGTGGCTGACGAATCTTTGAGCTTGACCATGTCGATGTTAAGAACTGCGTTTGCACGTTCGGGGGTAAGAGAATCCATCGGAAGGGCCAATCTAACGCTGACACCGAGCTCTTGGTGGCTCCTTGCCTCCGCGCGTCGTTACTCGACCGCCCCAACCCCGCCGGCGAAAAACTCCAACCTGGGGTTCTACTTGATCGGGGCCGGGATAACTGGTTTGGGTGCCTACATCTACCTCAACAACGCGACCCCCACTGTGGAGACGGTAAAGCTCAAGGAGACCAGTCCGCTTGACCCCTCCAAGTTTGTCGACTTTGAACTCAAGAGAGTTGAGCCCTACAACCACAACACCGCAAAGTGAGCACCAGGTATATTTCCGAATGCTTCCACTGCTAATGCGGTCACACGGTCAGGTTCGTCTTCAAACTGAACGACGACGAGGCTGCCCTGCTTCCCCTCACCTCCTGCGTCTTGTTCGGATCCTCCGATCCTGAGGCACTCAAGGACGCAAAGGGAAAGCCTGCAATCAGACCATACACACCCATTTCCCGGTCAGATACCCCTGGAGAATTTACCTTCCTTATCAAGAAATACGAAAATGGTCTCGCATCCAAATACATCCACGGTTTAAAGCCCGGTGACAAATTGGCAATCAAGGGGCCGATCCGTAAATTCCCCTACAAAGGTGACCCAGCTCTGTCCGTCCATGCTCGTCTCGCATGACTCAAACAGTCCAGACAACGAGTTTGAGGAAGTCGGTATGATTGCTGGTGGAACAGGAATGTAAGTGATTTGCCTCCTCCGCTCATTCTCTTACCGACCATCGTCTCGAAGAGCGCCTATGTACCAGATCTTAATTCACGCACTTACCAAGCCCGAGAACAAGACAAAGTTCAAGTTGATCTTCGCCAACATCTCCGAAAAGGACATCTTGCTCAAGGAGGAACTCGATACCCTCAAGAGAAAGTACCCACAGACGTTTGACGTCGTCTATACCGTTGATACTGCTGGCCCCGGTTGGAATGGTGGGCCCCAGTGTGACGCCATCCTTGATCGATCTGGGGCTAACGTTGGTCTCGAAGGGCCCGTCGGTTACGTTACCCCCGAACTGATCAAGCAGAACATCGCTCCACCTAACCTCGGCGACAAGGTGAAAGTCTTCGTTTGCGGTGAGTGGCAAAGATCATGTTCTGGTGTCCTTTTTTCCCACATTGTGATATAACGCAGGGCCACCTGGGCAGATGAAGGCGATTAGCGGACCCAAACTGAAACCCATGGAGCAGGGCCCTCTGACTGGTGCACTCAAGGACCTCGGATTTGATGAAAGCCAGGTGGGTTGCGCGCCGGGTGACGTTGGGATGACCGCTGACTAGATGTGAATAGGTTTTCAAGTTCTAGAGAGAGAGAGAGAGAGCTCATGACGTTGCTTGATATCATTAAATAGAATACTGGCCGAACCCTGTACCTCTGCTGATGTAATCGCCATTTGTTTGCCATTTCTGGATATCAAACTCACCCCGTCTCTCCCCCTTCCCGGTCCGTTGCGCTTCCTCCTCTTCCCCCACCTTCTCGTCGCCCTCCAGACTTTGCAAAATATGTCTTTTGTCAAACTCTCCATCTTTGGAACCTCCTTCGAGGCGAGTTTTCCCCGCGGATCACCTGGACGGTCCTCGTTTTCCTGACCACCCTCGACATCTCTCCCTCAGGTCACCACTCGATACGTCGACCTTCAACCCGTTGGCATGGGTACGCGACGTCACCATCCCGTTGTCTCCGCTTCTGATCCCCACCTTTTGTACATAGGAGCGTTCGGTCTCGTCTGGTTAGTCATTGTTCTCCGCACTTATCAGCCGCTTAAGATCGGACCAACAGTTCCGCCAAGGACCAACTTACAGGCGTCGCGGTCGCGGTGAAGAAGATCATGAAGCCCTTCAGTACACCCGTGCTAGCGAAGAGAACATATCGTGAACTGAAGCTTCTGAAACACATACAACATGAGAACGTATGTCCCTCCTTTCCCCTACAAACCGACTCTTGAATCACTCATTGACACATTCCCTTGGCAGATCATCAGCCTGAGCGACGTTTTCATCTCGCCACTCGAAGATCTGTAAGCACTTTTGTGCCCGGCGTTGAACCTGAACACCGAGGACGCTTCCCAGATACTTCGTGACAGAACTTCTCGGGACTGATCTTCACCGATTGCTGACCTCTCGACCACTGGAGAAGCAGTTCATCCAATATTTCCTATATCAAATTCTTGTACGTTGTCCTCGATCGACCATGACGTTCCTTCTCTCAGTCGCGATTCAGAGAGGCTTGAAATATGTGCACTCTGCTGGCGTCGTGCACCGTGATCTTGCGAGTGAAGAATCCTTCATTTACGAACATTTGCTGACGGCAGCGTAGAAACCCAGTAATATTCTCATTAATGAGAACTGTGACCTCAAGGTATTTCTGATCTCATTGTCACCATGGACTCGATCCTAATCAGCCATGCGAGATTTGTGATTTCGGTCTCGCCCGCATCCAGGATCCTCAAATGACCGGATATGTCTCAACGCGATACTACCGAGCTCCAGAAATCATGTTAACCTGGCAAAAGTACGATGTTGCGGTTGATATCTGGAGTGCTGGGTGCATATTCGCCGAGATGTTAGAAGGGAAACCGCTCTTCCCCGGCAAAGACCGTATGTGGAGGGTTGATTTTTCCAAGCGATTCTTCCTCAACTATTTCATAGACGTGCACCAGTTCTCCATCATCACTGAACTCTTGGGAACACCCCCTGAGGATGTCATCGGGACGATCGCAAGCGAAAATGTACCAGCCACCGAAACTATGAACGTGCCATCACTTACCGGCCTTTCAGACATTACGCTTCGTTAAAAGCCTCCCTAAGAGGGATCGAATCCCGTTCAGCGAGAAACTCACTTCAAAGGACCCGACCGGTAAGTTCCCAGAATCCCTCTGGAGTGACCCACCTGAGTTATTGTGGCAGCTCTGGACCTCCTGGAGAAGATGCTCGTCTTTGATCCACGCAAGCGCATCAATGCGACAGACTCCTTAGCTCACGAATACGTTGGTCCCTACCACGACCCGACCGACGAACCAGAGGCTTCTGAGAAGTTTGACTGGAGTTTTAACGATGCCGATCTCCCTGTAGACACTTGGAAAGTGATGATGTACAGCGAAATCCTCGGTAGGCCTCTTTTATTGATCGGGTGGTGTCTTTTCTGACCTTGCTTGCACCCAGACTTCCACCAAGTCGGTGACGCGGCGACGAACGGGAGCGCAGTCCCAGAAGGTGCATTAGCTGGTCCAGACGGTGGTGAGTCGTCCTCCCCGACGACTGAGGAGACGTCGTCGCCGTCGTCGAAGGAATAGACCGCCGGATTGGTGTTGTTTTCTTGTTTGTCTACCGCAGTTTTGTTGTCGTGCCCGTACCCCTGTAGTTTAGGCTTGGATGCGTAATTCTCCGGCAAGGCCCCAGTACTGACGTTGAGTGCATTCAAATGGCGCGGACGCGACCCCAAATCCGATCACAAGTTGTCCGGGAGACACTTTTGGTGGTGCCAGCCGATTACGTAAATAGACTGGAACCCGTCTCAAACGAAACCTGTTTTTCACCTCACCCTCCCCCGTACTCCCAATGGCAAACGGTCACCCACCCAGTTCGCCTGCTGTCCCAGTTCCTGAACCCCTCAAGGTATGTCTTTCCAGCAAAGAAACGCATTTTCCAGGCTTATGACCGTGCACAGCGCGTACTTGTCACAGGCGGGGCTGGCTACATTGGTTGGCACTCTCCGTCAACTCTCTCGGATTGACCGCTGACCTTTCCAAAAAGCCTCTCACGTCCTCTTCGCTCTCCAAGAGACACGCAAATACAAAGTCATTTCCATAGACAACTACCACAACTCATTTCCCGCAGCACTCACACGTCTGAATGAGATCGCACAAGCCGCCCTTCCACCAAACGCAACCGACAAAGAAAAGGACAGCGCGGTGATTGACCCTCACAGATGCGACCTAACCAATCCCAGCGAAATTAGAGCCGTATTCGAGAAATACGGAAAGGGTGGAATATGGGGTGTCATCCACGTCGCAGTGAGCATTTCCACTCCCGCTCTTCCGTCACAGTCGACCCACGTTACGTTAGGCATACAAAGCGGTTGGGGAGTCGACCGAAATCCCCCTCACCTACTACCTCAATAATGTTTCGGCAACCGTATACCTCCTTCAAACCATGTCGGAATTCGACTGCTTTCGTTTCGTCTATTCCTCGTCTGCCACCGTCTACGGGACTCCACCCGTTATACCCATCCCCGAATCGACGCGCCTCAAGGCAGACAGTCCTTATGGTAGATCAAAGATAATGTCAGAAGAAATCGTTCGAGACCTGTGCCAGGCCGAGCCACACCGTTGGAGAGCAATCTCTCTTCGTTATTTCAAGTGCGTCATTCTAGTGGTTCGTTCCTTGACCCGGCGCTTAGACCCCTGGCTGTCGTTCAGTCCCGCAGGTGCCCATCCCTCTGGGTTGATCGGGGAGGACCCTCGCGGCCGGCCAGCCAACTTGTTGCCGCTGCTCGCTCATATGGCGGTTGGGCGCGTCAAGGATCCAAAGCTGCGCGTCTTCGGAAACGATTATCCCACGCCGTGAGTGTCTCGTTTCATTGTCCCGTGGACGATCGGTGTTTGCTGAATCAATTGCGAAGCGACGGTACATGTGTCCGTGATTATCTGCACGTCATCGACCTCGCCAAAGGCCATCTTCTTGCATTGGAAGCCCTGGCTCCTGGTTCCAGGGCATTTGACAACTGTCCCGACTCCGCGAGATACAAGGCGTACAACCTTGGCAAGGGAAATGGGATGAGCGTGTTGCAGATAGTAGAGGCCATGAGAAAGGCGACGGGGTTCGACTACCAATACGAGGTTGTTGAGAGACGGTAAGTACGATCGGTTCAGTTTCGGGACCGAGCATTGACGATGCATGTCTAGGCGGGGAGATGTACCGGATCTGACGGCAGACCCAGCGCTGGCTGAGGCAGAACTTGGGTTCAAGGCGTCGCAGGACCTGGACAGTATGTGTAGAGACCTTTGGAACTGGCAGCAGAAGAACCCTTGTGGGTATGTAGAGTAATCTAGCAGTCGGTTGACGACGGCAGAGTACTTAGATAGAGTTTTCACAAGTATACCCCAACTTCAGCTTCAATGGTGATTTATTTTGCTCTTGGTACGTTAACGTCGCATGACAACCACGTTAACAGAAGGCCGGATGCATTTTACTTTACATACGACGTACCACTTTCCGGTGCCGGAACTGGCAGCTCGAAAAATCGTACCTACCCCTGCGTTCCTCTCTTTCCTTCCCTCGACCAATGCTTCTCTAGTCTCTCTCTTAGTCCTCCTTAATTTCCCGTATGAGTTCCACAAACAGAAACCGCTCGGTCTCAGACCCCATCAGCGCCGCCCTCCTTCCACCCCCGAACGAGTCCGTCGCAGACCGCGAAAAACGGCTCCAAGCCGAGGAGCAAGCGAAGAAAGTCAGCGATGACATTGACGAGATGCTCAAGGCCGAGCGCAACGAGAAGAGGAAAAAGAAGGCCATCAAGGTCCTTCTCCTTGGCCAGAGTGAGGGTGGCAAGAGCACTACCCTCAAGCGTACGTCCATGTCGGTATTCTCTTTCATTACTTCATCTGCTCACTCTAACCTTCCGAAACCCTCCAGAATTCCAGCTGCTACACACCCCAGCAGCTTTCCACGCAGAACGCATCGCCTGGCGCTTCGTCATCTATCTCAATCTTTCTCGTTCCATTCGAAGGATCCTCGATGCCATTTCTCCCGATTACGAGACCCTCAACTCGCATATCGTCGATGACGATGACGACGAAAACTCCGAAGCCGCCTCTGTGATCATCTCCTCAACCGGTGGCACCTCCTCTTCTTACCATGGGATCAAGGGATACGAAAGCTACCATCATCGGTTGGCCCCGCTCCTCGTTCTCGAGCAGAGGTTGATCGTCTTGCTTTCCGACGAGGAGGACAACGAGGCACGGGAAGCAACTCGCCTGATCTCCACCTGGGGCGGTTCTTCTCCAGCCCCTGGCACGGTCGACGGCTCAAAGACACGCCCAGGACTGAACAGAGACCTCGCCCTTGTCATTCCTCAGACCACGATCCATTCAAGCCCGAACTCTCCGTTATCTCCGCAATCCACCCAAGAAATATCAGTCAAAACGACATCAAACTGGAAGAAGGCGCTTTCGCTGGGCGGCCGGATGAACAGCCCGAAGAGTCCTCACTCCGGGGAACTCGAAGGCTGGTGGGAGGACCCAGATGATCCGGTCCATATCCTCAATAAGTGTGCTCCGGCGATGCAGGACCTATGGAAAGATCCAAACGTCAAGCAACGCCTGGCAGAAAAGCGGCTACGGTTGGAGGAAAGTAGTGGTTTGTGCGTCCTTGATTTTCCCCTATCCCTTCCCTTCAACTGACCGATCTTGTAGCTATCTGGACGAGATTCCGCGGATTGCGGCAAAGAAGTACATTCCCACGGACGGTGAGTCGAACGACTCCCGTTATTTCCCTCTCCATTGACATGGATCAACAGTCGACGTTTTGAAGGCTAGGTTGAAGACCACCGGTGTCGTAGAACACGTGTTTACTATCAAGACTGCTGAGTTCAGAGGTATAACCTGGAGGGCACGTCTCGTAGTTCCTACCAACGTGAGCCTTTCTAAGCTTGATACCAGATATACGACGTCGGAGGCTCCAGGAATCAGCGACACGCGTGGGCCCCTTTTTTTGATGACGGTGCGTCTTAATCGGCACGATTCTTAGAGAATGCTCACGAGTTCTCAGTGAACGCCATCATATTCTTGGCCCCGATTTCCACGTTCGACCAAGTTCTGGCAGAGGTAGGTTCTATCCCACCCGAGGCTACGCGGAGACGCTCAATAGGTTCGAAGGACCCTCACGTGAATCGTTTGGAAGACTCCTTAATGCTGTGGAAATCAATTGTCTCCAATAAACTCCTGTGTAACGTCAACATCATCCTCTTCCTGAACAAATGCGATTTGTTGCAGGTTTGCTCCCACTTATAACTCTCGGTCATCGTGCTCACGTTTTGTCAGGCCAAGCTGGATGCTGGCGTGAGACTAAATCAACACATGGTATCATACGGTGACAGACCGAATGATTACGATTCTATCTCCAATTGTGCGCTCGCTCCCGCGTCGTTCGAGGCCCTGTTCTTATTCCTATTCAGATTTCAGGAACAAATTCGGTGCTTTGCATCAATCGTACACTCCGAATCGGGAGCGTGAACTATACAGTAGGACATCAGTCTCTATCCTTCCACTAATACTCATCAGGACCACCCGCATATAGTTCATCTGACTTCGGTCACTGATACTCGAAGAACCCACACAATAATTTCCAGCGGTAAGCCTGCGCCGGCTAGCTCATAGTTCCCATTATTTACAATGCTTTCAGTCCGAGACTTCATCTTGAAATCAAACCTGAAGATGGGCGGTTATATGTGATCCCTCCCGTTTGCACTTCTTTCCAGGCATAGACTTTCGTTTTATCTTCGATTCATGGGTTCACCGTCCCCACTTCATTATAACTTTTTCGCAGCTAGCACCCATCTCAATCGTCGTAATCTCTGTAAGTCCATCACGCTGCATTCTTAATACCATGTACATGCACACCCGTATCTCACTTGGTCTTTCGTATCTGTTGGTCATCGGGGGATGTCATCAACATCAGAGAAATATACTTCGAACCCCTCGCAATTGCGTGGGGTCGATAGAATCTTGGCACGTTCCATGGGTTTCCCTATCTTATATCCCTGGGCGGGTGTCGTCAGGAAAATTAGGGCTCGACTGTGCGTGCGCAATCGTGGCAATTTTGGAACCGAGAGCTGCCTGTAGTCATGTGTTGCATTGGCCCGATTTTGTAGAACCGGCTGTCGACGTCAAATCACTCGTGTCTACCCATCGCACTGCGGTCGCTTGTTTCGTGGCTTGTAGGACGGGGGCCCTATCTTATATAAGAACCACTGAGACTTTTCCTGATGATTGATGAGATCGAGGAATATTGGAGTGGCCGCTCTCTGGCTGCAGCAGAGGCAGTGTGGTGAATCCTTGGATACAACATCACACAGAAGTCTCCTGCAGTGAGCGTGTTGTCAATCCATCTCCCCGGTTCTCTCCATCACCAACCCCATCGCCGTTTAGACTCATCCGTAACCCTTTCAAAACCCGAACATTATTTCGCGGGACCCAACACATCATTCCTCGACTGGATTGACAACACAACTTCAAGGCTTTATCTTACACCGAATACTTCTCCACTTTCAAAAGTTTGATGGGGCAAATGTTGGGAGACCCGGAATTTTCCTCGAGTGCTGTACAGGACAAGGAACTCTTCCAATGTG
>QFEV01001877.1:0-13070 GCA_003316405.1 Thelephora aurantiotincta
CCTGACTCCGTCCTTGACCTTGGTTGGAGCATTTCCGGGTCTGAACCTCCAGTCGGGGTATTTCTTTCGATGCTCGGACAAGGCAACAGCAGCTTTTGCCTCCCAGACCTTTCGTTGATCGTCTGGTAGGGACTTCCAATACAAGCCTGTACGTCGTCAAGGTGAGCGTCGGGCGCTACATGCAACGTGTGGCATGGAACATATGCAAACCTATTATTTTGGACAGGCTACTGTGATTTCCTTCGATCTTGTCTGGGATATGCTGAGCCTTGATGAAGGAGGACCGAAAGAGGATGAAAGCGTTAGGAGGTCGAGGGATATGGGACGCATCCTTTCGTTTGTCTCCGGAGTTAGTACGGGTGGGACCTAGCGAAGGCGAACTGGGGGGCGACATGATGAACATGGTCGGCGGAGGGGGTGGCCCCGGAGACACGGAAAAGATTGGTTCGTCACAAGATATCGGACTCGGTTCTGCAGCAAACGTGAAGCTCGCGCAGGGGTTTGGGTTGTCAACCAGCGGCGGCATGTCATCTAAACACTCAACCGCGGAGCACGCGGTCAGCGCGGGACAGCGAAGGCAAGAAGAGCGACTACTTGCCATCGAAGTCTTCTGGCGGGACGAGTTCGTGTCCTGACATGACGCGAGAAGACAGCTGTTGCTCGTAAGGGAGGCAGACGGGACGGAGACGGGGGTCGACCTTGCCGACAATCGTTTGTTCTACGAAAGGCAAGAGGCAGCCAGGAATGGCAATCGGATACTTAGAGTTGGATCCAAGGATTGGCGGTCGATTGCACGGAAGGGGGGAGGTTTGGCGTGTGGAGGACACTGCAGGGAGGGAAACCCGCTCGAGTGAAGTACGCGGACGAGGCAAAAGGACGGTGAACGTCGAGTCCGAGAGACAGGAATCCGAATTTGGTTGCATCGCGTCCCACTCGCCTCTCGGTCCGCGGCTCCACTTGCAAGGGGAACCGGAAAAATCGATGCGAAAAAAAAAAAAAAGTCCGCGAGGCGAATTTGTATTTCGCGGCGAGATGATTTGTTTCCGCCTCCCCTGTTATTCGCTTGTAGTCCACCGGGCGTACATGGGAGTGCGGGGGAGGGGAGGTGATCCCTCACCGGCAGCTGTCATCAGACTCTGACCTCCGCACGCTATCTACGCGCGATAACGCCCCCACAGCTACGAGCAAGGAAATAGGTGGGGAAAAAAAAGGGCGAGTGGATCGCATCATTGGGGCCAGCCCGCGTCGCATCAACCACACGAACGAGCACCTCCTTGCTTCCACACTGCCGACGTGCGCGGGATCAACGACTCCATTGAGCGGAACAAATTTCCCCATGAGCGAGATCACAGGTACACGTTACCGTCGAGGACGACCTTGACTGATCGGCGGCTATCCCCACTGAGCAATACCACTCTCCATTGACAGTCTCGTCATCGTCCCTGTGCGAGTCTACAGCCCCATCCCGCGCAACCGTCCGATTGTATCCGTGAACTCAATGCAATTGCGATACAGTCCCAAGCTCCGGAAATTATAGAGCGTCGTCGCGTACCTGAGCATTCGCCTTGATATTCCACCCACACGCGCCCTCCTACACAGTCTTCCCGTGAATCAAACCCATTGTCCTCACATAAGGGGAATAGCCGAATCCTCATTTGATCTCTGCACGAGTCATCCAATGTCCATGGAACACAACGCAGCAGCCCACGCGGCCCATTCAAGGCGGCAAGCCAATCGTCTCGCAATTGATAATACTTACAGACGCCGTTAAGATAGAAACAAAGGAAAAAAACCCCCTAATAGATACATACAAAAGCAAACACTGCAGCTTGTAACCAAACCACTCAGAACGGCGTCGGACACCTCTCCAGAGGGGGTGGTATGTATGGAGCATCGAACTGCTCCTCCGGCCCCGGTGGACCTAGATGCAATACCCACGACCCACCCCCAATTTTGGATGGCTCTAGGCCTCTAAACATCACCTTGTCGACAAGGTAATCGACTCGCCTCAGTCCGTCTTCATCATCGTTCCACTCTCGTCCCATCAATCGGCTCTCTCTTCGTTGACTACAGGCTTCTTCTACCATTCTGAGCTTGAATGTGCTGAACTTGGACACCTCGCTCTTGGTCAAATACGCTTGGAAGTTCTTGTGGACAGCTCGGAACACATCGACGCACAGCACTCCTCTGGGGTTCTCTACCAGCACCGGCCATGGGAATACCGGAAACGGGTCGTCAGCGACCGCCGAAATAAGCATCTGCGCGTTCGTTGAGCACGTGAGAAACTGTCGCGGAGCATCAAAATCTGACCTCTGTCACGAACGGGTATGTGGCGGGCTGGTGCAGATTCGAGTTCGAAATGGGAACGTGGCGAACATCTCCGGTCTCGAAGATTATCGACTCTTCGCCCAGCCTAACGTCGAAGTACAGTATCGGAAAACCTGCAGGCGTACGTTCCAAGAATGGGTTGAGTTGGCATTCCCAAGGCGCAAGAGATGTCTCGTTGACATCTGGCGTTCTCCAGTACGGGGGCTTGGGCGGTAGTGATGGGTGAGAAAGCCCAGGTACCCAGTTCTCGGGATGCGGTGAGCCTCTGTCCCCTCTCAGACCTCCAAACACCTCATTTGCGTCCACATCCCGCAACACGTGGTCGGGCGGCGGACCTGCAACACCAACACGGATCGGTAAGGGGCGGTTAACCCCCCTCTCTGCTGTGCGGATAAAGGGATTGGGACGGAGCGTACTGTCGCTATTGCACACCTCCACACCTCCAACCACCGGTCGAGCCCAATACCCATACTCCCTCCAGGCGGATAAAGGAACGCCCTGTCGCGTCGCTTGGCCCGGCGCCAACTGTTGAACGGAAAAGTGTGGCCGGGATGACGAGCTGGGCAACAACATCCAATTTTCCTTCTCTTGCAGGACTCGTTCGCGATTTCCTGTTAGTCGTTCGTCCATACCACGCCGCAACACACACCCAAACCGAAAAGAGACCGACGTGTTAGTCATTTGGCTTCTCCTTCTCTCATCGCTGGGAGGCAATCGAGCGGGAAAGACTGTCGTACCGAGGTATCGTCTCAACTTCTTCATCGGGCTCCACTTTTTCCTCTTCCGGTTGAAGGGATCGCATGGCACCTTATTGTTCTGGGCAAAACAGACTCCTCTCATCGATGTCCCCGTTCCGGAGACATTGGCACTTGCGAGGGAAACCTCAAGTCCCCACGAAAATGGAATGACAGGACCCTCCGGACGATGATGATGGTCTACCGCGTTTGTCGATTCGTTTTCGTATGGATTAAACTCGGAGTACGGCTGCAGTCGTGGAGAAGGAACCCAGGGGACATTCGGATCGACGTATCGAGCCGAACAGGCGTTTTCGGGTTGTGTGGCGGAGAACGCGCCCTGCATGGTTTCCGACAGCGGGATTGGATGACAGGAAGGAGAGAAAGGGACGGCGGCGCTGTGGTGGCAGCGTTTGATCCAGCCAATGCGGTGTATACCAGCTTGGCCACCAGTAATAGTGGTGGACAACATGAGGATCGATGGGCACGAGGCTGCGAGTGATGGCAAGGGGATTTCCGATTCCGGCAGCATTCGAGCACCACAGTTGACAGAAAACGGGACGTGGCTGAGACACATCACTCACAGAAGGTGCTCAGAGCACGGGTGGAACATGGAGATACTTGCGCAGATCGACAGTCGGAGGAGAGTAAGAAGCGAAATTAAAGACGTCGTTGATAGTTGAAATGTTTCTAGGAAGAGGTAAGGACAAGCGGACGATTGACGTTACGATTATCACTCGAATTGACGATAAGCATTGGATCTGGGGAAGTCATCAGCAACGAGGTGACAGCAAGCGGGGAGATGGGAAGGAGAGCGCCCAACCTATCCGCTCACGACCCGTCACCTGCTCCCGCGCTCGGACCTTGCGAACTAGCACACTCATGCACGTCACCATCGATACCCTCGCCTTTCTTCCCTATCTGGTAAGTTTTGAGAGAACAGGTACCTCGCGAACGGCTCTTGCAACCCGAACATCGCCTACCGTGGGCGATCATGAGGACGTGTAAACCGTATTTAAGTTCACCCGGAATGCGTGCGTCGAGGTGGGCTTGTGCGGAGATGCGGTTAGATTTTGCCGGGACCCAACCCAGGAGTTTGCTGAGGCGAAATACGTGGGTGTCGACCGGGAAGGATTCGCGTCCCAAGCAAAACATGAGAACGCAAGATGCCGTCTTTGGACCAACACCTTGGTAGGAGACCAACTCTTTCATCACGTCATCGTCCGAATATTCCTTCCCCGTGAGATGCTGTAGCGAATACGATCCATGCTTAGTATGAATGGAGTTAAGGAGATTCTGAATGGTCGCGGCTTTCTTGTTCGCCAGTCCCCCTGTTCTGATGGCGTCAACGACCTGGTCGTAGGGTGCTCGGGCAATGGCCGCGAAGTCGTTTCGTCCAAAAACGGCATCTAGGTTCCGTTTGGCCGCAGTGGAGTTATGCGCTGAAGTGTTCTGGGATAAAATTGTCTCAATGAGCGCCTCGACAACATCAGTCACGCCACCGCAAGGGGATGCTTGGAACTTTTCGGTCGCGAGATCGTTTCTATAAGCTTGTATATGGGGAAACTCGGCGCGGAGGAGATGAAGGACCTCTCTCGACTCCTTCGCCGTGGGACGGTCAAAGCCTAGAGACGGCGAAAGTGGGGTTTCTGCTTTGACCTTCTTCGTCGGCGGCACGGACTCGGATATGGATGGTGTAGGGGAATGGGATCGCTTCATGCCCGGCTCCAGAAGAGAAAACGCGCAGCGAGAGTCAAGAGGAGTCGAGGTAGACCGTGGAGGAAGACAAACGGAGTTTCGGAACAAGAGAAGATCGGCGGAAGTGTTCGAGAGTTCGAGATCGGGTGAGGTACCCGCCGGTGGAAGGTGATAGCACGTGGCGATGTTGTTTTACCTTCTCGAGCCTTTGTCCGCGGGGTGGGGGAAGGATTGACGAGGTGAGTAATAATCGCCGCAGGCCGGGAATGGTCCTCTGTGGCGTTGTTGACCTCGACAGGTGGAAAGGCGAAAGAGGGTCGAACGAGCGTGCATTTCCAGGGTTTCGACCGAGGAGAACGAGGGTAGTGGACCGTGAGGTTGGTGACGGACCATGGATCACAGGAGGATCTAGTGTCCCAGGCTAATCAGCCTTCGAAAGGGGGAGGGTAACAACCACGGGATCATCATTCTAGTGGAAGGGGGTCTTTCGACGTCGTAGGGACCCTCGATTCACAACCTCTTCCAAACGGGAAGCCGCCGGACTGGGAGCCCCCTGAGAATGATGGTACATAGACACGAGGCGACCGTATTCTCTCTCAAGGCTGCACGGTCGTTCGTTGTACACCAACGTCTTTGATGTTTTGCATCCGCCCTGGAGCGCACAGCAGAAAAAAAAACGCAAAGAGTGAGATCCGGATCTTGTTTGTCAGGTCCCTACTCACACAACACAGTCACCCGGACCGGTGCAGGTGGAGGAAGATCGATGACGAGCGACCAGACTGATGCACCAAACTAATGGGACGGGTACCGAACAGAGATTAAGTTCATGATGGGATCTTTCCCAAAGTAGCAACATCGAACCGGTGGGAAGCGATATCAGCAAAGACTCCTAACCATCAGAGCTCACCTGCCTCTTCGGGATTTCTGTATCGGGGATGGACCACGTGTCCAAAGGACCGAACCACTGGATACAGGAAAGATGATAGACAAGCCCGGTGACTGAAAAATTTCGGACCCCCAGAGACAGATACGAGCGCTGTATTTCCACTCATCTGCACACGCCCCCAAGTTGTTCCCCTCCTCCCGGGGTGGAGAGGGTTGCGCGTCATAGAGAAGGGAGCGTCCTTTGCATTTACACACGAGGAAGAACCTCGGCACGTAAAAACGTACTCAATGTTTTTCGGGATTACGCGTTTTATGGAGCGGAGAGACCGGGTCGGGAGGGCGGAAGTAATCATGAGTCTGAGTAGCCGGAGATGGAGGTCCGGTGAGTTTGTATTTCGCGCTCGGGCGAGCTTGGGAGGGAATCAGGTGGTCAATCAGTCGAGCCGGACGGTCGGGCAAGGCGCCTCGCCTGCTGAATCCGGAACATACGCTCCGGATCCATGGAGCCTTGCTTTGGAAGGTTGAAGGAAAAGAGATCCGCACGGGTCGTCCGCTGAGAAAATTTGGAAAAACGTTTTCGAGGGGACTAGAGATGTGTGCGGTAGAAGGCGTATGACGACAAAATGTGGTCAAAGATCCGGGGAGACGCCAGTGACGAGGTAATCGGGTTGTACGCCCGTAAGCGGAACATGTGGCCCAAGAGGCTGTCCCCCCGCCTCTGAGCGCGTCGGAGGCAAAGACGTTGACTTCTGGTTCCGTCACGGACGTGGAGTTTTGGGAGACATCGGTACCCCCTTGCCCAGATGATCCATCCAGGCGGGTCAAAGATCCCGCATCCGCAGGATAATCAGTAATATATTTCATTTCCGCCTTGCCCGTACGGACTAACGGGTGATAAAGCGAACAAGACGACCGCGGGTACGGAGGGGAGGCCCGAGCACACACCCGACGTCGAATACACCCACGGGTGAGGACGCGGAGGTGGGTCCAAGCAGAGGGGCGTGACCTGGAATCACGCTCGGGTGTGACGATGGAATCGGCGGAGGAAATGAGGGGATGGGGAAATATTTTGTGCTGGACAATAGGAGGAAAAAGGGCTGGATTGGGAAGGAGAGATTTGACTCAGATTGGCAAAGACAATAAACGTTGTTGACGGATGTTTTGGCTGCGAATGGTGTTGAGCAAGGGTTGGACCAGTTCGGTCCATTGGGGGGAATATGAAATTGCTCTAGATCCACCGTCCGAGATCTCTGGCGAGAGAAGCGCGTGTAACGAAACCGAGAGTGAGCAGAACGGTGTCCGGTAGAAATTTCCTCGTCGGCCCATGCATCTAATCTCACCATCCCTATAAAGATCAGTCCTCGTATTGTCTCCTCCCGTTTTTTTTGTCATCCACATCCCAAGCCTTGTTTCGCGACGAAACACCTCCCTCTCCAGTCTCTGCGTGCAGAGTCCTTCTTTTGAGTAACCCCCGCGTTTGTCTCCCGCTGTCACGTATACGTACCCTCCCCTCCTCCTCACCCTCATCATGCCCGCTTACCGTACACGCGACACCAACGCCTCTCACCGTGAGCCTCTCCTCCTCAACCGTGCCTGACGTAATCACACTCACCTCCTCCTCTCCCAGAAATCGAGGTGTCCCCGGTGACATCCTCGCATCCCACCGTTACGATCATTTCTCCGACGCCGCGCGCCTTCCAGTTCCCCATAAACGTCCACGATCCTTACGCCTCACCCTCAAGTTCCCCCTTCGAGCCAGACCTCAAGGCCTTGAGTTTCACTCCTCCCCTACCTCGCCCACTCTCTCCCACTTCCTCGATCAACTCAGACTCATCTTCCCTCCCGTCCCCAACCTCCACCATTCATCTCTCACCACACCGCTTGCGACAAACCCAGCCACCACAGGCATTACCAAAGCGACGAAAGTCTCTCGGTGCTGATCCCGTAGAGCGACGGCCGCGCAAGGGCGACGAGGATTACATCAAGCGTCCAGAGAACGCTTTCATCTTGTTCAGGAGGAAATGCTGTGAGGAACGCAGCGGCGCAGAGGGTCCCGAGGACGGCCAAGGTGGATCGACCGCACCGGTCAAGAAGCAGCGCCAGGCGGATCTGTCGAAGATGATCAGTCAACAATGGAAGAGTCTCTCGCCGGAAGAGAGGCAACGTTGGGAAGACCTCGCGAAAGAGAAGAAGAAGGAGCACGAGCAGATGTACCCCAACTACGTCTATCGCCCTCAGAGATCCAAAGCGCCGAAAGGAAAGAAGGGAAAGGGCAGGAAGGCCTCAACCGAAGGCGAGCAAGATACCGACCCAGAGACTTATTCTTGCCTCCTTCCAGTTCCAGTCCCTCACTCCTCTTCCTCCTCGTCGAATCGTCAAGGTCGCGCCCGTTCTGCACCGACCCCTCCTCTGACATATCAGACGATTCACATCCCCACCGTCTACATGCCTTCCTGTCCTCCCTCCCCGACGTTGGGTTCACAACGGACTCGGCCAAGACTCTCCCTCGATCGCAATGCGCCTGCGAGAATGACTTACATTCCCGACGACAATCTCATGCCCCAACCTTTCTCACAATCACCTTATGACCCGCACCTCGAAGTATGTGTTCTTCTTCCCTCTTCTCTGATACCAGTTCCTGATCATTTTCCTTCTTTCTTTTCGCCCAGAACAATGAGATGTTCCAGGGTATGTTCGATTTGCCCGGACAGAACGTGCCTATAAGCAAAAACAACTCGTTGCCATCGCTCTCGATCCCTCAGACGGATTCCGTGCTTTCACCAAACAATCTCGTTTCCCCTGCCTCGGCGTTCGACACCATGTCCCCCACGTCACCAGAGGACGGTCCCTTCTATCCTCTAACAACTTACCCTCACACTCAGCCCCTCGACGGTACCCTCGACTTTGTTCCCCAAGTCGACGGCAACTGCTTCAACCAGCCGTTCATGGATTACTCTTCATACGGATTAGGGAACGCCGAGTGGCAGAACGTGAACGAAATTGGCTCTTCGGACGAGTATGACCTCAATTCGATCCCAGCCGTCGAACTGAGCGTACCCGACTACGGCCAGCTGGCCGTCCCGGAACAGACGGCAGACTTGTGCCCTCCTCAGCAGAACGGTAGTGCGAACGAGGGCGAGCTCTTCACGGGGATGTTCAACTACAACGGTGGACATATGATGTGGTCTTGATGCGCTGGCGCGGGATGTGCAGTATTCTCCTCACCTCTTCTGTTGTCCAGTTGTATAGTTGTATTAGCATGTGTACAAAACGCTTCCCACTGTGCTGTACCTTTCTGTTATTCTTCACCCAGTTTAGACCCTCGTCGGTCAACCAGCTGTTGTCCTTGTTTTGTTTTTGTCGGACTGTTCAGTTTTGCGACACACCTGTCTCTTTTTTCTTCGTTCCCCCGTCACATTACTCGCGCTATACCCCCTCATTATTGCTTTCAGTTAACGCCTCTAGGAGAAAAAACGGTGTCCTTGGTTTTTTCAAATCTTTCTTCTTGTGACCACGGCTCCGAGTGAGAGAGGCTGAGGGTATTATGGTGCCGTTCGCGGTTCGCAAGCGTAGATGATACCGTCCAAGGTAACGATCAATATACTATTCCACTACTCCACCCAACTGTTGCGACCCTCGGGTGTGGAGGTCCTTCGCTTTGACCAGCGAACCTGCATTCGCTACGTCTCGCTCACGCCATCTCGGGTCAAGGAGTGGATTATTGGTCTAGCGTAATCCGACAAGCCGTTCCCCGGGGACCGTTTTATTCGACGACGAATTCAAATTCGCATCTTGTGTAAATATATAAAACGAGGGTGGAAGCGGGAGAAAAAAAAAATAGTAATACTTACCATAATCGTTCAGAGTAGGGCAGACAACAGAGGGGGGGAGAAAAAATCGATAAGGAACAGAAGCTGGTTTGGGTGAATGGGTAAGTATGTGTCTGGTCACCGAACAAGACCGTGCGGCTCTTTGAATCCCATTCAAAACGGACTAGATGGGCTCTGCTTTGTCTTTCTCTTTTTGGGCGTTGCGGAACAAATTATCGCATTGTCCAAGGATATAATGTACATCCATCCGCCAGAAAACTCCGGCCTAAATCCGACACGGCCAGTTTTCCGTCAATTTGTTTGTATATACGAGGGAGACGGGTGAAATCACGGCGGGGGTGGAGGGTGCCGGTGGGAGGGAGAGGGAGGATGTCAAGATTGGCGTGCGTGATCACAACGATCTGCCAGATTTTATCGTGTTATCTCAACCCCGTTCTTGTTCCAGGGCGAGTTGGGAGTGATCGTGACTCCAGCTCGACTCCGGCGCTCAACCGACGACAATCCTTGGCCTGCTTGCCACCAAGGGCGCGTCTCTCTCCGCTGCCCCCCCCCCCTCCCTGCCTCCTTCGATGCCAGCGCTTGCTCTTGACATCCACCGGGTGGACCGGAGGCTTGCGAAATTGATGTTCGTAAGGGGCTTGCATCTCGTGATGTGGGAACCATCAACGCCGGTTGGACCCAGAGGGAATTTACGCTAAAGGACGCTAGCGGGGCGGTGTACCTTTCTCAAAATCTCGCATCTCCCGTCTTCTGACTAAACGAATATCTGGGTTTGCTCCCGTTCCCACTTTCGCATGTCTCGCGTCGGTATCTCGGGGTTTTTTCCCTCGAAAAATCTGCCGGGCTGTTCCAGGCCATTTCCACTCGTCTGCTTCTTGGTGGCCTCTTGATCTCTTTACGACTTTGTTGTGACACGCGGTTCTGGCGATCTTGATCTGTCGCACGGACCCTCGTGTTCGTGCCCCCTCCTTGCTCGGTTTCGAAAAGGTGCTTTGGGAACCGTTCGATAAGAGATCCACCAGGGACGTCCGTCCTCTCGCTTGATCCTCGTATCCTCGGGGCGTCTTCTTGCGAGAGTGGTCTGGAGGACACTGGACCGGACGATTTCCGGAAATCCGCTGTTTCTCCCGCAAAAAAATTCTATGTTGATCGTTCGACGGACCGGCTATCCAGGACACCACCATGGCCCTCTGCCTTCTCTCCTCTCGCTCTCTCTCCTCGCGGCCGGAAATTTCAATTGGGGGAGGGAGGAGGGGCGTATCTCCAATTTATTCATCATCGGAAATATCAGACCGCACCAGGCCTCATGCACATGCTTCCACGCTATCCCATTCCTCCTTCACGTTCACCCTTCCAACTTCCCCGTCTTACGGCCCCTGGGCCTTCTGGACTGGGTCACTATCACTTTATATATTTGGGATGCCCTTTCTGGAAGAACACGGCACCCCATGACGCGACCTCTCCCCCGTGTTCGACATCACACCCAGGTATGAACGGGGACACCCGTGGCCTTCTCTCACCTTGTGGTCCGGGGACTACGGAGGCAGTGAAGGAAACCGCTTCGATGAGTTTTTCTTCTCCCGATTTTTCTCTCGTCTCCCCAAAGTTGGCCCCTTTGAACTACATTGACAACACAAGTCCCCTCAGATGATTGGACCCTCTCAGGGGCGCTTTTCGTGGGCGTTTGGCCATTGATGGATGATTCTCTCCTGTCATAAATCGCGCCCGGGCCACCGTATATCTCCATATCGCTGCCCAAAACTTATCACTGTCGCTCCGTATGTGCGCACGCCGCAGGGAAGCATGTATCGGCATCAACGCGAATTGTATGCGATCTTTACCCCGGAGAGCAATGAATTGCTTACGATGGCTGCGTGTACACACCCGTACGTAGTACTTTTGGCACCTTTACAAAGAACATTGAGGTAATTTGGATGGACCATCCACACGGAATGCACGGGTTGTTCGACGACCTCGGGGGACTACGATGTTCATTCTGCGGGCCTTGGTGTGCGTATACATATGTTTTCTTCTTGTTGTCTTGCGCGTCTGCGTCGGTGCGAATGATAACGGCGTGGGTTTCGAGACTCCATGGGGATGCGTCATCGAACAGGGTCCAACACGCCAGATTTCGGCAAAGGCCGCGGTATGTATTCGGTCTGGATCTGATGTCCCTCCCTCTTTGCGCTCCACCCTTGGTGCCTCCGGGGCAGAGAAGAAGCCGGATATGGAGCAAATTGTAAAGGGTCTACGATACGCGAGCCGCGGGAAACCATCACGAGGGAGAGTATGAACGCTGGTCTACAAAAGCATTTTTTTGTGGGCTCGCGATGCAGGTAGATTGGATCTTTGTGGGGGGCCCTTCCATCCGCCCACAGTATGTGTAGCATGTGAGAAACCTGGGGGGTTTGAAGAAAGTGTAAACGCAAAGGGAAGTAAAGCCAAGGAGGCGAGAAGGGGGGGGCTTCCAACTGGTAACCACGGGGGGTCATGGCAGGAGGGGAACTACTGGAAAATCGGATTAGACGAGCTTCTACCAGGCTCGTTTCAGTGTCCAGTGGTTGTGGGGAGGGGGAGGGGGTTAGGAATCGACCGGTCGCTCCGTGGTCAAGTTAAGGTTCAAACGTCCAAACTGATCCCATCTCTCTTTCATTTCGCTTTTGCCTCGTCCACGGTCTGCCATGCTTTTGAGCCAGAAATCCGGTCACTCGGCAATATCAACCTTCGGAGGGAGGGGCGGAAGCACGCAAGGAACGGCGACTTAAGGTCTTGTAGCAAGTTTGGTTTCAGATAGCCAGGGCAACCGCCGGTTCTTCCGGCGTCCTTACCGCTGATTATCATGATCTCCTCGCTTTTCCTCCCGAAATTCGAGAGATGGGGGCTAAGCTGCAAATCCCCTTCCAACGGCCCCGCCATCGGGAGAACAAAAACTCTTAACCGAACGAATCTGGGGCCGTTGTTGGGATCCGAGCGCGCGATGGACCTCCCTCTCCTTCAACCCGGTTCGATCGAAACTTTGCTTTTTTTTTTCGTAACGCCAGACCGCGGTCGGGAGTCCGGGACAATGTCTCAAGCAACAAGGTGTTCCACTCCGGCTGTAGTAAGTACAAGGACCAACCACGGTTTTGGGTGGTCTCTCACCCTGACCCTATTTGTTTATCCGTTCAGACACCGAGCGCGCGTGGCGGAAAGCACTTTTTGGTCTCCTCTCGTCTCCGACCGGTGTAACTGTTCACCGACACTATTCAGGCCCACGCGTTTAGCCACAGGCGCTGTCAGACGCCCTTCCGTAGTCTCAGGCATTGAGGGTCCACCGCGCTTTCTCTCAGGGTGGGTTTTTTCGGAGTCAATGTTTCAAATTTCAACTTTGACACGCCCATAGCGCATTGCGGACAGATAGGCCACTGTCCAGAAAGGCACGACAGTATTTCTTTGTTTATACCGTGACACGCGAACAAAGATTTCGAGTGCAAATTCCAGACGGAGATCAACCGGATTGACATGTGCTCCTCCCTACCGGTCACGCCTTGAGCCATCCCAATGCCTTGCTGTGGTCACGTCTGCCCTCGACGACCCCCCAGGCTGACGAGCGGAA
>QFEV01001893.1:0-27302 GCA_003316405.1 Thelephora aurantiotincta
TCTTTCAGTACCGCAAGTCGACTTAACTTGTAGTAGTCAGGAGTACTGAAGCTCCGAATGGTCCCCACCGGTTCGAGTGAAGGGACCAGTCGCACCAGAAGGTGTGTAGAGATCTTATCCCATCTAGCCCCTGGTTAGAACTACTCCGAGTGAAAACTGCTTCTTGTCGAATTTACTCGTCGAATTCATCATCGATGGAGAAACCTGATTAGAGTGTAAACCGAACGACGAACTGAAACCGGCAAGTTGATCCACCTTGTTCCTCTACAAATACTGCGACACGAATGTTGTAACACTGCTGGCGTAACTCTGTCATATCCGGGGTTACTGTCACGATTTCATGATCGGGTGCGGAGGCTGAAGCCATGGCGGTTGTTTGGTTCAGAGGCTTTTGGTCAACAAATGCGGCAGTTGCCGAAGTTACCGAAGCACTTGACGATCGACATTTTTCTCTCGAGCGTGATGGCGAAAAACCAAAAGCGCAAACGTGATCAGAATACGGATGTGGAAGAAGAGGAGGCACGTACTGGGATTGTACCGTGTGACTGAACTTACAATTGCCCAGGCTCGCGACTCGGAGGACCTCATGTCCGTCGATGGGCGTGACCTCGGAGAGTCGGGGTCAGAAACAGATTCTGGTTCTGCCGACGATGAACAGGAATGGGGTGGAACAGGGGGAGAGGGAGATGCTTGTCCTTCCCCTCCGAGTGGCAAACCTGTAAAGATTCCCACTGGACACGAGCTGCGAGAGATGAAAGAGGCATCGGAGCTGTACAAGTCGAGTGCCTTCAAGTTACAGGTGCGTACACGACCTAGCTCGTCTACGAGAATTTCCCGTTCGACTCTCACGCATGATATAGATTGACTTGCTGATACCAAACGTTCGCCCGAAGTTCGATCATCCCACCCTTGAAGCCTTTCTTCGAACACTTCATGAATCCATCTCATCCATTCCAGAAGTAGCTCCCCAACACCCATTAACCGCCTCCCGTTCCCTTCTCAAGGCAGGCGTAGCCGTCCCGTATGCCATACCTCTTCCCACAGAAGAAACCAATTGGAAGGTCGCATTCCAGCCACCAGCAAACATAACGGTCGTTGGAAGCTGGGCGAGTAAGTTGTCAGTCAGGCCGAAGGATGGGGAGAGATATACTATAGACCTCGCGGTCCAGATGCCCGACGTGAGTGGGCTCGCTCCGGCAACCTTTCTTCGATTGAACATTGTTGCAGGCGTTATTCCAGGAGAAGGACTATCTGAACTGCAGGTTCTTCCATAAGCGGGCGTTTTACCTCTCCGTCATCGCAGCACACGTAAAGAAACATCTACCGGTAGATGTGTTCTACGATTCAACAAACGGTGACCCACGGCTCTCCTCCTTGTTAATCCAATCAAAAGGAGGTTGGTCCAGTCTCTGCATGCTCATGAAAAACACCATCCTTATTTACCAGACGGATCCAAGCCTGACATTTCCGGTGCAAAGGCGCAAATACGCGTCTTGGCTACGCTGGCTCAAGACTCACCAATATCCCTGAAACACGTCGATTCGATTCATTGCAATATCCGAGCTCCGCCTTCCTCCGACAACATACCTACTCACCGCTACAACAACGCCCTTTTACAAGCTACCACTGCACTACCACACCTCCTATTCACATATGAGACCAAGAAGAGCGTGGGCAGCTTCTCGGATGCCCTTGCATTGCTCCGTATCTGGGCCAACCAGCGAGGGTATTGTCGTGGGAAGGACGGTTGGAGTATACTCGGGTTTGAAGATCGCGGTCCCTTCTGGTCAGGTTTACTGGAGCTGATGATCAAGGGAGATGCTTCGGTGAAGGGAAGCAAGTCGAGAGTGAAGCCTGTCGGTAGAGGGTTGTCATCCTACCAACTATTCAAGGCGACAATAGGTTTCTTAGGTGCGTTAGATATCTCTGTTTTTATTAGGCGTTCTGATGCAGGGTACAGCCAGGCACGATTTCGTGAAGGAGCCCGTGTACTTGAAGGATGTAGAACTCAAATACGTGAGTGCTGTGG
The DNA here is from genome assembly GCA_003316405.1 of Thelephora aurantiotincta. Lineage (NCBI taxonomy): Eukaryota > Fungi > Basidiomycota > Agaricomycetes > Thelephorales > Thelephoraceae > Thelephora > Thelephora aurantiotincta. Next base: position 2,030 of record QFEV01001893.1, read on the forward strand.
TTTACCAACGGCTCGGTCCTGATTATTGCCATCTAGGCCTCAGCGAACGGTTCAAAGGATTTCGCCATCTTTGTGGCCGCTTCATCAAGATTGAACTTGCTCTCTGGTGTCCCCCTAGGCTCCCTCAAGATGGCAAGTGTCTAGCAAAATAACTACGATGGATTACTAACTCGATCACAGTTGAGGCATGACGCTCAGACCACTCTCGAGGTCCTCAACCGCGATACCTCACATAGTGATCCGTTCTCGGCAGTCTTCCTCGAGGACAAAAGGCATGTCTCCGAGAGGTTCGATGTCGTTATTACGGTCGACGTGTCCTCGCCTTGCGTCAAAAATAGGTCAGAAATCCAGGAGCTCGACGCAGGGTCCTCAGGAGAGTCTATCCTTTCTGGTATTGCTTCGGTCCTCTGCCATGGGCTAGGCAACAGGGCGAGGGCTGTCCCGCTCTTGCATCGGTCATCAGGAACTCGAGAGCTTTCCCAGGCCCATCCTTTTACGCCATCCATAGTTCAAATTGGCTTCATCCTCGATCCGGTGAACGCTTTTCTCCTAGTGGACCGGGGGCCATCCGTCGAAGAGGCGGAGAAGAACCCCGAGTTCCGCGAATTTTGGGGCAGCAAGACAGAACTTCGGCGTTTCAAGGACGGTACGATTCTGGAAAGCGTCGTTTGGGATGTGAAGACTGTGGATGAAAGAGCCCACATTCCTGTCCTGATCGCAAAGCACCTCTTAAGGCACCATTTTGGAATTGAGGAGGCGTCGATCTTCACCTGGCAGCCGTCTTTCGACTCTCTAATCCGATCTCCAACAGCGATCAACGACGTGTACTCGCGGTTGGGGTCCTCCGTGTCGAAAGGGTTCAAGAATGTTATTTTGGCGTTTGATTTGCTCGTCAAGCAGATCAAACAATTGCAGGACCTCCCGCTCTCTGTAGCCATTATAAGTCCCGTGCACAGTGCCTTAAGGCATACGAGTGCGTTCACCCCTACCGCCGTCTCCTGTTCAGGATCGTCAGCTCTCCCTCCGTGGGCCAGCTACATCCCAGCCATGGATATCGTAATCGAGTTTGAGAAATCACCACGGTGGCCTGACGACCTTGCAGCAATTCTCGAGATGAAGTTGGCCTTTTTCGAACACATTGCTCGATCACTCACGAAAACCATTGAGGGCCTTACTGCGAGGGTTGTTGTGGACAACCCATCTTCATCTGCGTCATTCCAAGATCGTGGTCGGCTAGAGATTCTCACTCCGGAGGGATGGGCATTCTCCGCTAGCATCTGGCACGAACGGGAGGCCACTCTATTGGATAGGCTGATTGAGGGAGAACCGAACCGGCCGTTTGCCCCGAAGCCCAGCCCTCGTGAGAAGCAAGCGGCGGTGAAGGCTAAGGAGACCTACGTTCGTCAATTCATCGCCGCTCCGGGTCATCATAGGGCTATTTCGAACTTGTGCTACCGCTACCCTGGATTCTCCGGCACTGTACGGCTTGTGAAACGCTGGCTCGCCTCGCACTGGCTATTGGATGTCCACGTCAGCCAGGAGGCCGTGGAGCTAATCTGCTCGAAGGTGTTCATCGGGGATGGGTCAGGTTTATCCGAGGATTTCGATAGCCCGAAGAACCAAGTTGATGCCCCGGTCACGAAGGAACGAGGGTTCGCCACTGTGGTGCACTTTTTGGCGAGTTGGGAGTGGCGAGCGGGATTGTATGTTCCGCTCTACGGGAGGCCGGAAGTCCCGAATCCACAAGAATCCGCAGGGTCGTCTGGAGCCTGGGTCATTCGGACATCCGAAGATCCGAGCGGTAAGGTGTGGACGGGCGGTGGACCGGACGCCGTGGTTGCAAGGCGAATCACGGCATTTGCCAGGGCCGCATGGAACCTACTACAAGGGGATCCCTACAATTTCAAGGACGTTTCGGTAGGTTTCTTTACGAGGAACAATACAAACAAAAGCGGCTCACCCCCGCAATAGACCCTGAACGCCCACCCAACTTCGGAATACGATTTCATAATTCACCTCGAAGCATCGACGCTTCCTCGTTCGTACGAGAATGCGTCTTTGCGAATCCAAGGAGTTGAAACGGGACAGCAGATAAAGTTTTCTAAAGCTGAAAGGAGACCTGGGTTTGATCCTGCCCGGCTCTTCCTTGAAGACTTGAGGGTGAGTTGATCGTAGTCACGTAGTTCCCGAGGCCGCAGTTGACCCCCACCGTAGATCGTTTATGAGGATACCATTGTGTTCTTCTATGATTGTTTCGGAGGGGACGAGATCGGTGGGGTCTGGGTCCCGGGTTTGAGAGATCGCAGACCGTTCAAAGTGCGGGAACGGTATTCCTCCATCCCCGTGGCTCAGGTGAGCGTTTTTCGTACTTCGCCAAGAACGTTGTTGACCATCACTCGCAGAGCAAGAAAGACAGGAAGAAAACCTCGAATGTCATCCTGAACGAGGCTGCAATCATCACCGAAATTGAGCGTATGGGGCAAGGTCTAATAAAAAGCATCACCGTTCACCGAAAGTGATCCGGATGTCCGCACGTCTACACATGTATCGCGACTTCGAGATGCGTTCTGTGTCGATTAGGGAATGTGTTTTCTGAGGTCAATCGTCGGTGTCTTGAAGGAGGAAAGCCATACGACTGATCACAACCAAGATGGGATATCACGATTCACCAGATGGACCCAGAGAGTATAAAAATGTTTACAAACGATCATAAATGAATGGATGCCATGCGTGATAGGTGAGGGGAATATAGGGTCCAAGGGTAGAAGCCCAAGAATGTTGCTGTGTGCTATGATGACAAGGAGAGTAGCGGATACATTTGAAATGACCGGAGGAACCTCATAGGAGTGATGCGAAAGAATTGCATATGCGAAAACAATTGCGAAAACTTGGAGGGACTCATGTAGAAGTGGTAGAGGTTAACATCAAACTCGCTCGTTGAAGTCCTCGGAGGGTGATGTTGATCCCATAACGGTCCTCGAACCAGACCTCTCGCTCTCTGCACTTGTTTATGATCTTCTGCCAGAAGCCGAGAATTCTTTCCGACGGTTGTTCGGTGCGCATGAAGTGGGAACGAAGGCTAAGATCCCGAACGAACCGAAGGTTGGGGAACGCGTCCTTTCTGAGGAGAGAATATATTTGTTCAATCAACGGGAAAAAGGGGGTGTCCAAATCGTCGTCATCGTCAGAGAATTCAGGGTTGAGAAGGCGGGTATCGATGTCACGAATCGCGATGAGTTGAAGGGTGGGGTGGGAAGGGAGAAGGACATGAGGGGCGATCCAGTCGGGAGACTCCCAGTGCCATTCAGCGTCCGCAGAGCAAATAAACTCTCGGAGGTTGGGACACCAATCAGCAAGTGGGATGGGTGTCACCTGGCGGGTGTTGGTCAAGTAATGCTCTTCGATGGTACTTGAAGAATGTCCAAGCTCGAGCTGGGAGACCTTCCACCCATGTTGCTTAAAGAACAGAGCGAACCCTTCTCCAGTGTAGCTGAAGTCTGAGGAGACGACCGAGACATTCGTGAGAAGCGGCATGTCCCATGACGATAGAACACCGAACGTGGCGTTGTCCAAACTGAGTTTCAGAGAACGAAGTGCGGGAAGAGTGACTTGCATGGGGCAACTTGATGGTGTGAACGATTCAGAGAAGACGGCGCGAAAGTTGGGGGAGTGTGACGAGAGTTCAAGGTATTCCAGGCGCGTCGTGAGGTTGCGTAAGAAGGGTGACATGCGCAGGTGGAAGGGAGCATCGTCGTAACTCGTCCAAGAAAGTCGGCGGATCTTGGGATGGGCGAGTAGTGTAAGAATCTGTTCGGGACTGCAGCGCGGATCTGGTAATTCTTCGCAAAGATTCTGTTGAATAGAATGATGGTCGGAGTAAATGGTGAGGTGGGGTGAATGATCCAAAATGGTTCGCAGGTCGACAGGGGCGCATCGCTCGAAAACGGGTGTCTGGATGTGTAAGCGACGGATAAAGCGACCGCTACGAAGATGCTCTTCTCGGCTGGTCTCAAGCAGGAGTCGCTTAGCCAGAGATTTGGCTTGCGGCGCTTTGCTTATCCACACAAACTCGAGGACGAAACGTGATGCAATAGCGTTCCATTGCTTGTTGACGAGGGAGAGGTTGATCTTGTTCCGCAAGGAGGCTAGGTAATCGGCATAACGGTCGGAGGCGGGAGAAAAATCAATGAACGAGAGTTCCTGGGACCCATCAAGTGGGTCTGGAGTCATTGAAGTGACCTCGCGGAGGACGAGTTCCCAGATCTCTTGGGGAATATGTGAGATATCTAGTGGCACAATCTCTCGCTGATTTGCCAAAGCGTAATGTTTAGACCTGTTGGAGTGGTCAGCACAGTTGGTTTGAGATTGGTGAGTGTTAATCTCAAAGCGTCGTGTGTTAAGAAATCGAGATTAGCGGGGAAGTGCGCAGCCCAACTGGGGGATAAGACGGAATGACTCGGGGGAGCACCGTTCGCAAATATCTGGGTGGGAGAGTAACACGGAGAAGGAGCCCACCTGTTGGTTGGCTTCCGTGCTAACCGCTTTGCCTTTGACCGGAGTTTATGGAATGGGTGGGACAAGAGGGAGAGGGAGAGACGCATGACGGGGGACGCAGGAGACAAAGGAGGGAGACGCAGGTGTGGTGAGCGGGGAGTGGAGGGAACTCGAGGAAGGCGGGAAATATTACTGGAGGGGGTGCGGGAACGGAAGATGCCGACCGCTCCGCTTCCCAGTGGTAGTTGCCACATACGGGACGATCCCGAGTGTCCGTCGGCCGGCTGGCTCGGGGCTCGACCTTTTTTCGTGTTTTGCCGATTGCAGCCGGACCGTGGACAGTCGAGACTTCTAAAGAACGCTTTAAAAATCTCAGGACTGCCCCGTCATAACCACGGGAGGACAGAATTGCCGAAAGCAGGATTACCATTGTGAAGATAGAGGATGAAAATGAAATTGCATTGCGAGACAGACATCCCCTCAGGATCAGAACTGTACGTGTCACGTCCCTTCTATGCAGAACCCCTACCTGTGCGTCACTGAACAGAACCTCTTTCATTCTCCACGAAGCTGGTTGCGCCTTTTCTCCATCCATATCAGCATCATCGAAGATGGGAGGGAAGACGGCAAAACCGATCGCAGCAATTGTCATAGTCTTCATCACACCGCTGTAATCCGTGCTCGTAGATCATAGATGAGTAAATTGACCAGTGTAGAACGTGATACGCAATACATAATTCCTGTTCATCCTGGGCGACGCCCATCCAGATCTGGCTGCGAGGGTGATAGAACCGGACTTGAACTCCGCGCGCATGTTACTCCATCTGGGAAGAGCAAGAACTCGGAGAACTTTTTGGGCATCAGATTTCACCAAATACCGCCTGCTGCATTGGGACATGAGTTTCCACCCTAGAAACGTCTCAACTTGTGCTCACCAGCGGCATTTCTGACGGCCTCACAAACCTCGGACCACCAAAACACAATCACTGTGGCCGCGGCGACTCCCGAGTGAGAGAGGAAGCCCGAGCGTCGGCGAGAAAAGCCACGCAAGATCCAAAGCACCTGGGTGGGAATCGACGTAGTGCTTAATCACCACTCCCAAACCCAACGCTCTGGATGATTCGAGCGTCAACGTTCGAGTGTCCATAACTTATCATGATGCCAGCGCTCCTGGTCGATTGCCAATACCATGATTAGCTTAAGGCAGGGCGCTATCCACCTCGCACAGCAGTCTGGGCCTGGGTCGGTGATTGCACAAGACTTAATCATTCGCAGCCGTCGTACATTCACCGGGATCGGGTTTCTCCATCATCGCGTAGAGAATATCGTTTGATGAAATCTCGTATTGCTGAGCGGAAGCCGAGGGATGACAACTCCCTCAGCTCTGGGGGTGGGGGGAGGTCGAGGAGCACCCACCTTACAAGTAAGACTTGGCCGGATAAGCATCAGTGCGGCGTTGAGGGGCGATTACGTAATCGAATACCCGTGGGAATTCCCGACGTGTCGCATCGCTTTTTCCTATTTCAGTTTGGTTTACCGCCAGCAACCTCCTTCCAGACGCGACGACCATGGTATATCCTCCCGTGAAGATATCCAAGACCCCGACCATAAAGAACCCACCCCTTGTTGGCGTTGCCGAGGGCAATGGGGACTTTAACAACCTCCATCTAGCGGCAATCGTTCTCGGTGTCCCCTGGGTGGTGAAACGTATCTTACCCATCGTTTCATATGGCGGGTTTAAGACGTACATCTTCCTCGTCGTCATCCTCGGGGTTCCTCTAACCATTGGATACTGGACCGTCATGAGTATCTACGGCAAGAGAAAGAACGAGAAAGTCGCCATCCCCGCCGTTAATATCGAGGAATTCATTTCCACCGATGACCCTGACCTCAAGGCCAAGTACCACGACAAGGAGAAGATCCCCATCCAGATTTTTCATGACGCTTACTTTGATGGAAAATACGAGTTCAATGGTGAGCACCCTTTTCGACAACGTGGCATCCTTTCCTTCGGCTGACGCGTACGACGCGCTCCAGGCGACGTGTTGGATATCTTGGAACAGCGTCACATATGGGCCAGCTCCCAGTTCACTCCAGAGCTGTTCAAATACATCTTTACCCAAATGCTTCCTGAAGTCATCATGCACTCCAAGAGCCAGGACGAGGAGCAAGTCAGGGATCATTACGACCGTGGGTGTCCATTGCTGTACCGTCATCCTGGTCTCTGAATCTACTTTCAGGAGGTGATGACTTCTACGAATGGTTCCTCGGTCCCCGCATGATCTATACTTCTGGTATCGTTTCGGACATCGAGCAAGAGGAAAGCCTTGAACAACTCCAGGACAACAAGCTCACCGTGGTATGCGAAAAGCTCGACCTTCGACCCGATGACCGCCTGCTCGACATCGGATGTGGATGGGGTACCCTCGCCGCTTTCGCCCATAAGAACTACGACTGCGAAGTTACCGGCATCACTCTCGGCAAAAATCAGACCAAGTTCGGCAACGAAAGGATCAAAACCAACGGTGGTGATCCCAGTCGTGCTCGCATCCTTTGTATGGATTACCGAGAAATTCCCCCGCAAAAGGGTTCCTACACCAAAATCGTCAGTCTCGAAATGGCCGAGGTGAATATATATGCTGTTTCTCGTCGCGGGAATTGACCATGACTGTTTCTAGCACGTTGGAATTCGCAGGTATCAATCCTTCCTCAGGCAGGTTTACGACCTTCTCGACGACGACGGTATCTTCGTCCTCCAAGTTGCTGGTATTCGTCCGCACTGGCAATACGAGGATCTCATCTGGTATTGGTTTCCGCAGAGAACTTTACCCGTTCTTAACACGCTAATAATTGGACAGGGGTCTTTTCATGAATAAGTACATCTTCCCCGGCGCAGATGCATCCTGTTCGCTTGGCTGGGTCGTCAGCCAGCTCGAGTCTGCTGGGTTTGAAGTCAAGAATATCGACGTTCTCGGTGTCCACTACTCCGCAACTATCTACCGCTGGTACAAGAACTGGGTTAGCAACAAGGAGAAGGTCATCGAAAAATATGGTGACAGGTGGTACAGAATCTGGGTCTATTTCTTGGCCATGTCAACGATCATTTCTAGGTAAGAGGAAAACGGTGCTATGAGTGTGGCTACCCTAACAAGCTCGACAGGAACGGGGGTGCTTCTGTCTTCCAATTAACCCTCCACAAGAACTTGAACGGTTACTCGCGCATCTTGGGAGTCCCGAACCACGCCTCAATCCACGTCAAGCCTCGGGTCGACATCCAGTGTGTATGATGCCTCGGTTCTCGGTGCATGCGCTGATAGAATCCATCCTCCAGGCCCGTCGTGTAATCTCTTCGTGATTTTCGCTCTAGAAATCTTTGGTAGATTTTTGTGTATACATCTTACTTACTCTGCTCCTTTGCGTAATGGAAAGCTGGATTGCACAACGACGCCAACGTGCCGACCGCGCGCCCGATCACTCGGAGACGTGTAACTTGCTTACTCCCCTCGTCATGGCATTCCAGCAACAAGGCTCAAATACCTCCCCACCCCCACTCCTACACCCTGTTCCAACACATCCCATGTACATACCAGAACCCCCTTCCACTCCAGGCTCACCACACGGATACCAACGTTTCGTTGGAACATCCACTCCACCGTTGCAACAGTCGCATCTCCAGGCCTATCCTAATCAGAATGGTACTATGTACTCGACCAGACAACCGCAACAGGACCAATACAGTCAACCGCCACCGGTGCACCAGTCACAACATGGTTATCAGCAACATGTCCCTGACTTCTCCGCGTGGGGAATTGATGGTGCCACTACACAGCTGGGCATGCAGCTTGGCCAGAGTGCTGTTCAGGCTGGCCAGAACTATGTCCAACAAAACGTACGCATCTCTTATAACAAAAGAGTGTGTGACTGCGCTGACTACGCTCACACAGCTTGCCGGGTTGATACCAGTGTCACTCTTGAAGCATCACTTTAACGTTTCTAATTCATATGTCATTCACAAGCTTCGCCTCCTCGTATTTCCGTGGAGACACAAGCCTTGGTCACGGAAGATAAAGCGTCTGGAAAATGGTACAAGCGAATGGCAGCCTCCTCGTGAGGACATCAACTCCCCCGATCTCTATATTCCTGGTGCGTCTACAAGGCGGCCCTCACCACGGTCTTCACTAAAGTGCTCATACGAAGGAATGGCCTTCGTCACCTACGTGCTCTTCGTGGCATTATTAAGGGGTCTACAAGATCGATTCCACCCCGAGGTTCTCGGCACTGCCGCCTCAAAAGCCCTGGCCGTTGTTATCGTCGACTTTGTCTTTGTCAAAACCGGATGCTACATTCTCAATATCCAAGGATCGGGTCAGGTTTTGGATCTAATTGCCTACGGGGGTTACAAGTTTGTCGGGTGAGTGGTTCGGGTCTGACGTCTTGTTGTATTTGACAACATCTTCAGAGTTATCGCAACTTTGACGGCTGGGCTTGTCGGGTTTGGGGCGACGCTTTACACTGTAGTATTCCTGTACTTCTTCTTCGCAAACGCCTTTTTCCTCGTGAGTGGATTGTGTCCGTGACCCCGCCCTTGATTGCTGATCTTTGGCAATACAGCTACGATCATTGAGGTCGGTAGTCCTGCCGGACAACGCGCAGGCGAACGTTGGGACCGTCAGCCAAGCGCAGAGGAGTCGGCGTATAACGTTCCTGTTTTTCATTGCCATGACACAGGTACTGTACATGTGGATTCTAGCTCGAGTTTGATTAGACACGCTGTCGAATCGCATCGCTCGTCACCGTAAAACGAAAACCACGCTAGATCATGGCATGTTGCTGGATTTGGGGTTGGCGAGGCTAGATGTACATGCTCCCTTCGACGCGGGTCCTTCGATTTTCATGAGAGTAGGAAGTACCCCCTGCTCCTTTCAAGTCCCACTCATGTTTGCCCCCTGAGAGCACATTATGCACAGATTTGGTCAAGCCGCCTGGCCACAGATCGTCGCTTTCGTATAAACTTGACACAGTGGATATCAGGTCGTCTGGTGGGGCTAAAGGGTGATATTGTCCGGGGAATAAGAAGAGTGCCACCTCGGTAGACGATTGCGGAGACACTTGACGAGTCAGCGAAGCCAGTGAAAAGAATGCGGCTGAAGTGGATTGGCTGAGGTTGGGAGTACTGAAGAGCTCAAGGTCCTTCGGCTATATCAGCGGTCAAGATCACTAGCAACCGCACTAATGGATGTACAGCTTACGATTGATACGTTGCTGTTAAGAGTAAGGTATCGCACCGGCGCCTTGTGCAGAGGGATGTATTCTGGGTGGACGTAACTCGATGCAGCATACGAGTCGAGGAGCACAAGCCTGAAGCAGATGAGCAAGTGTTGTTACTACATAAATGTCTATGACCCACTTCTTTGGCTTGAGTTGATCTAGTACATATTCCGCGTATGGGTACTGTGCCCAGATAGGCAGACGGGTCAGGACCTCCGACACGACGACGATGGCATCGGTCCATCCTGGGTTGAAAACCATTCCAACCTGCGTTACCAGTGTCGGCAGTTCGAGAAAAAGAACCGTCAGTACGCACGCATTTCTTATTGACGCTGATGATCCCTAATTGTTCGCCGAGGTCTGCGCCTTTCGCCCAAATCCTAGCAGAAAATGTGTGTCTAGCAGACACATACAAGAAAACCACGAGTTAAACCTGCCTTCCTGCTTCCGAGGAGCCAAAGATCAATGTCTCCGCAGTAGCCTTTCCCGCGTTGACAATCTCAAAATCCAGATCGTGCTTCGGGGGTGGTCCTTTCGGGGACAATGGGTTAAATTCGTCTTCATCGTCAGATTCTATCGCGTGCCTTGGGGGCCCGACATCGGCTAACGGGTCCGTGTCCTGGCAAAAGAGACGTCAACCTGGGGTTACGCGTGCAGCCGTGATCTCATACCATGATGATACGATGGGAGTGGTTGTGGGAACTCGATCACTTTCCACCGTTTTTCACGGTATGATCACGCTCTTCGTGGCACGCTTCCGCCTGCAATCTTCACCGAAGAGACTCCCGTTGCTGTGCGGTCGATGTCGGAACGTGCACATTGCTGGTGTTAACTATGATCCCGAAGTCAAAAACACTCAGTTGTTGCGTATCGTGCAGAACAGGGCCTCCGAGCTCTCAAACCTCCGCTCCGAGGTATGTTACAACAAGCGCGTTGACCTGACTTTCGCTCAGCGTTTAGCTCATAGTTGTCCGGAGACAACTCCTCGAGAGATGATATTGCGCGTGCTCAACGGCTGAAGGAGTTGGAGCCTTTGGTAGAAGCATGGGAAAACTGGACCCGTGTTCGGAAGGTCGGGGCCAGCCATGTTCCACTTGTACGCAAACTAAAATCCTTCGACAGTAGTTACGCGAAGAGAACAGGACTATGATGGAAGATCCCGATGAAACACTACGTCTGCTGGCCGCAGCGGACGACAGGACGTATGCGGATACTTTGGACAACCTCGTCGAGAACGTGTTTCCCTCCTTGATTATACCCCCATCCAAGACCGCGCATATGTCCGCGCTTATGGAACTTAAAGCCGGGGTGGGCGGGTCGGAGTCCAATCTTTTCCTTGGTGAATTGATGAGGATGTACCTTCGGTATGCTCAGTCGGCAAAATGGAAGACAACCATTGTCTCCAGTTTAGACACCCCAGAGGGCGGTGTGAAAAATGCTGTGGTTGAATTAAAAGGACCAGGGGCTTATGATTTCCTCCGGTGGGAAAGTGGCGTTCATCGAGTTCAACGAGTTCCCGCAACTGAAGCCAGTGGCCGAGTACACACGAGTACAGTCGCGGTCGTGGCAAGTCACCTCACTATCATTGTCTATCGCCTGATTTACTGGAAGAAACTAGGTCCTACCATTGACGGAGGAATCTGACCAGGTGAACCAGGAACTTTTCGCTATGGATGATGTAAAGGTTGAAGTCATGCGTGCTCGAGGCGCAGGAGGGCAAGTGGGTTCATTAAATCCGATGTTCCCAATCTCACTCCACAATCTGATCACATCTCATAGCATGTGAATAAAACGGAGTCCGCCGTGCGTCTGACCCATATACCAACTGGTATAACGGTTTCCATGCAAGATGAGAGGTCGCAACACCAGGTAGACATCCAGCTCTGAATTCGCTTCCCCATCGTTGACATCCACGTCCAGAACAAGCGACGAGCCTTCCAAGTGCTTTCGGCGCGTCTGATGGACCAGAAGCTTACAAGGGAGATGGCCGAGAAGAGGGCTGTCAGACAAAACCTCGTCAAGACAGCGGATCGCAGTGAAAAGATCCGGACGTATAATTATGCTCAGGTGCGATGAAAAGCTGTTGTCAAGTCAAACGCAGCTCACCGATCTCTGGGATTCCAGGACCGAGTGACAGACCACAGACTTGGGCTTTCTGTGAAGAACCTAGAGAACGTAATGGAGGGCGATGGGATTGACCGGATTATAGACCAGCTGGTGCGGAATCACCAGGAGAGTCAGTTGGAAGAGGCGCTAGTAGACAACACGCTGTGAATTACTTTCCATTTTGGTCACCGCTTCCTCTCCTCCGCACATGTCGGCAGTGCAGGTGGTCAAAGACCTGTTCTTTCGTTTACTGCTCGAAGGCTCGGACGACGAGGATGGTGGACCGGGAGGTCCGCCACCTGGGTCTCCGCCAACCAGTGCGCAAACTGCGGTGTTTTTCTTCCCAGGGAGCCGCGTGGCTGACACCACGATGTTGATATCTTCCAGTCAAATATGAAGGCCCCTGGTTCACGACCCAACTCTTGCTATCAAGCAGCATCGGTCTGTTCTCTTTCCTGGTCTTCTCGTACTGTAGGACAAGATGGCCATTGTTATTCGCTCCTCGGACGAAACTAAAAGGCGTGACTCCTCCCCAAATCTGACGGCTCCCACTCATAAATTCCCTCTAGGTTTCTCCCCTCACGAAGCCCACGCGCACCAAGCCTTCTTCGGATGGATACTCCCCACGATACGAACCTCCGAATTCACAATCCTCCAAATCGTTGGTCTTGATGCAGCAGTTGTAGGTGGCATGCCAGTCCCCTTACACGTGAAAGCTGATTATGTGACCAAAACTTTAGTTGTTAAGCTTCTTCAAGATGTCATTCTACTTGTTTTCTGTTTGTTCTATCTTCGCTGTGGCGATCCTCATGCCAATCAACTTGATGGTGCGTGTCTTGTGACCCGGATTCGAAGGGGGCAATAGTCATCGAAGTGACAGAATAACCTAGGGATTGGCGGTGATGATGACCCCGACTGGGTTAGAAGTCCGAATGACACCGACCACCGTAACCCTCCGTCTTCGCCGCGAAAAGATTGGCTAGACCTCCTCACAGACCCTACCTCCGTCGTTTCCCTGCAACTCCTGTTCACCTACCTGTTCACCATCCTTGCTCTCTTTTTCATTCACAAGAACTACCACAAGTTCATCCGATCTCGCCAACTATTCTCTTTGGAACTCGTGCACTCGATATCTGCACGAACAGTCTTGGTCACCCACCTTCCAGCCCACCTTCGCAGCGAGCGTAAACTTGCAGAACACTTCGAAAATATGGGCCTCAGTGTCGAAAGTGTTAGTGTTTGCAGAGATGTCAAGTCCCTCGAACCTCTCTTGGCGAAACGAACGAAGGCACTTCTGAAGCTTGAGCAAGCTTGGGTAGATTACGTTGGGAACCCGAGCGCTGTGGAGTCATACGATCCAAGTGACTTTGTTGCTGCTCCTCTTGTTGATGTCGATTCTTCTGGACTGGAGTCCCAACACCCACGATTCGTTGTTCCTCACCGAGCACGGCCTACTTTGCAGCTTGGGCTATTCAAGGGTGTAGTGGACGCGATCGAGCATTGGGATGTTGAGTTCCATGAGGCAGACGAAGAGGTAAAGGAACGTCGGAAGCTTGGAAATTTCCGGGCCACACATGCCGCGTTTGTCACGTTCGAGAAAATGTCAGGCGCGGTGGGTCGGTTTACTCTTTACAACTGGTTCGCGACTAACTTCATCCCAGCAAATTGCGATCCAAACCGCTCACACGCAGCGCCCAAATGAGTGTATCACGCGTCAAGCGCCGGAGCCCCGTGACATTATCTGGGCCAACATGACGATTTCAATCGGTTCAACCCGTTCTCGGGAGCTGATTGTAATGGGGATGATGGGGACACTTTTCTTTTTCTGGATCTTCCCGATCACCGGACTGGCCAGTCTGTTGAGTTATAAAGAAATCAAGAAATCCATGCCATGGCTGGGCAGGCTGATTGACAGCAACGAGAGGATCCGTGCTATTGTGCAGAACTCACTCCCATCCGTCGCCATGATCACTTTGAATGCCTCGCTCCCTTTCATGTTGGAAGGTAGGTTTCAGGAGTTTGTAGGACGTCCACTCTTTCTAATCGCCGATGCAGCTATGACGTACCTCCAAGGGTATCGTGCTCGCAGTTGGATCGAGTACTCGCTCTTAAAGAAGTGGGTGGACTTTGCGATGACAATTACAATGAACAAGTTTCAAACTTTTGACCTTTCCAGATACTTCCTCTTCCTCTTCGTCAACGTCATCTTTATATTCTTGCTCGCAAGTACCTATTGGCAACTGGTCCGTGACCTCGCTAATTCTCCAGCGAAAATACCCGAGAAATTGGCCGAGGCATTGCAACGGGGATCAGCACGGCAAGTGCACCCACTAGCAACAAATTTGGTGAACTCATGCGAACTCTCAGGCATTTCTTCCTTTCCTACGTCATCCTGCAAGGATTTGGAATCATGCCTCTTCAGTTACTCAACCTCGGAGTCATCATTCCCAGTGCTGTTATGAGGCTATTCGTCACTCGTACACCTCGGGGTATGTCCATCCTCCCCTCGTTCCCGATGTGGCGCCAACTGTTTTGCAGATTTCGCGGAACTCAACGCTCCCCCCATGATCAACTATGGGGTAGTTTATCCTCAAGCGATTCTCGTCTTCGTGATGACACTTTTGTACAGTGTCGTCCAACCACTAATCGTCATATTCGGAGCCTTCTACTTCGGGGTTGCTTACGTGGTTTACAAGTACAAGCTTCTTTTTGGTGAGCGGCCACAACTTCGTTCGCGAGAGTATCCCACCGAACATCCCCAGTCTTCTATAAGCCCTACGAATCACAAGGTCAAGCATGGGTCATCACCTTCACCCGATTAATCTGGGGTGTCATCATGTTCCTGGTATTCATGACTGGGATATTCGCACTCAAGAAGGCATTCATTATTTCTTCGCTGGTGACGCCCCTCCTCATCGGGACGGTCCTATGGTCATGGTACATCATCAAGATCTATACTCCGCTGAGTAGGCATGTCAGTCTTAGTTCCGTATGCGAAGTAGAGAGAGGGGAAGAGACCGCTGAAGTTGTAAGGCTGAGAGCTGGTCATCCGGTTACCTTGTCACAGAGGTAAATCCAACTTGTAGGCGATGGTCAGTTCTGACTTTAGACCCCCAGTAATCTCAACCGGCGACGTTACGCTCAAAACGACGACACCTTGTACGTCGCACCTGAAGATGCAAGAACCGATTACGTGTGCATTCCAAACTTTTGTGAGCTAATCCGTGACTAACTCCTGTGATACCTTAGTCTCAACCCCCAATGTCGAATTGGTACAACGGCGTCTTAAAGTGAGTACACACAAGGGACCGCAAGGCGACTCGCTCAATTGACCTTGGATAGTACGGGCAAGCGGCGGTATGGTCACCCTGCTCTGAATGGTGTTCTACCACAACCCTGGCTCCCTTTGAAGAAGGGGCAGTCGATTGTCAACCACGGCCGAGCGAACGGAGCAAAACACGACATGGAACAAGCCGTGGTTCTCACTCTTCGCAAACGAAAGAGCATGATGCAAGGGAATCGATCCTCCACCTTCCATAATGTGGGTTCTCCGCTCAGGAACGGGGCCACTCCATGGGGCCGTGGTCCCCCAGACGAACTTCAGGAATATGGCAATTCGGGACCTTCTGAGCCACAGATCAACAACCGTCTCAGCTACGACCAGGCTTCCGGTGTTATCATGCTACCCGAAGATTCTGACTGGCTGGGCGAAGAGAGTGACTCCGATGCAGAATACATGAGTTCCGCAGAGAATCCGGAGAATTCGAACACCGTCTCAACCCTACCTCGTATTCGGTCACCCAGCAAACGCTATGCGACCTACTACCACCATCCAGAACGTAGAAGGCAGTCGATACCTGGTGCCTTTCCCCGTTAATTACACGTAGATACCCACTATGCGTTAGCTTGCGGACGTTTCTCATTCACGCCTGGACTTGAAATCTGTCAGCGCCTAAATAGCTGCATCCAGCCCGATCGCGCTTCCGTGTGATCAGTGGGCTTGAAGCCGGATAACCACCTGCCTCGGCCATGCCCGACGGTCCCCCCAGCATAGAAGGCTACGACAGCGCTGATGCTACGTTCAACGAAGCGTTACAAATCGATATGAAGGGGTTGTTTGGAGATACCGTTGGGAACGTGAGTGATACCTGCTGGTGAGGGCGTTGCCCCGCAGTTGCTGACAAGTGGCCCAAAAGATGAGCATCAGTCCGACCAGTCGCGACGTTGTACTGGCAGGGTCAGTATTGTGGAAACATTGCCCTTTGCCTGACTCATTGTGTCGTTAGACGGAAAGGACTCTTTATCATCGACCTGAATGCACCCCTCGAAATTCCCAGGTTTCTTCCTCAAGGCGGAACGTGGGATGTCGCGGACGTCCAATGGAACCCCCACGTCAGCCACGTACAATATATTATCTCCACTTCCAACGAGAAATTGTCGGTATCCTTCCTACATGCCACGTTCCTTATTGACCGAATAAACCTAGGCTAATATGGAACCTGCTTCTCGGCGGGAAGACGGCGATTGAACATGTTTTACATGCCCACAGTCGCGCTATCACCGATATCAACTGGCATACGACTGACCCTAATCAGGTCGTGAGCACGGGGATTGACGGTTGGTTGTGGGGTTGGGACATTCGTCGGACGAATAAACCAGTGTTAGGTGGGATTATCTGTTTCCCAGCGCGGACTTTTTTTATACCATACTTCCAGGATTGTGTGCATTCAACGGTACAGGGAGCTTTCTGAAAGTTGACCTGAACGTTTCCTCACTTCATACCAGAGGCTGCGACGCAAGTCAAGTGGAACCGTCAGAATGAGCATATCCTAGCCTCCTCGCACGCCAATGACGTACTTATCTGGGATCGGAGGGTATGTGATCCTCCATCGTTCAGGCGCTCGTTAAAACATCCACAGAAAGGATCCTTGCCTATTTCCAGGATCCACGCCCACTCCGCCAAAATCTATGGAATCGACTGGTCTCACGAGAGGAGTACTGAGATCCTAAGCTGTTCTCTTGATCGCACCATCAAGCTGTGGGACGTGGAGACCGTGGTCGACACGAACGAACCAAAAGTCACTTTTAACACGTCTTATCCCGTTTGGAGGGCGAGGGATTTACCCTTCGGTCGTGGGGTTCTCAGTTTGCCGCAACGAGGGGAGAATGTTCTTGATATGTGGAGTTACGACTACCCTGAAGCACCGGTATCCGTCTTGGAGGGACACTCGGACACCGTAAAAGAATTTGTGTGGCGAAGAGGTGGGGCAGGTGAGGCGATTTGCCTTCCGTCCCTGCCCCAGCTGAACAACTTCTGCAGATTACAATGACTTCCGGCTGATTACATGGTCCAAGGATAAAACCCTCCGTTTTTGCCCCATTGACTTCGATGACATTCCTGTGAGTTTCAGACCCTCCCTCCGTATGCCGACTGACGTTTTTGCCCCAAGCACTTGTCTATGAAGGAGTGCCCGCCGAATCCTTTATCACTCTCAGACATCTCTGAGACCAGTCAAGCGTCGTACCGAAGCATATCTCATTCGGAGAATCGTGCGCCCCCTCTGTCTGCACCGTTCGGGTATATCCTTTCAGAAGTTCGAGCGCCCCCACCTTCCCGTCGACCTCAAGTCATATATCCTCTTCCGGATGGTAGCCACGAGAGAGTAAAAGGCAGGTCGTTCTCTCGCGTGCGCCACCAAATCACGGTAGCGGGCGCTATTAGGGGGGGTACGATGTCAAGAGGTGGCCGATCCGCACGAATGGACCCCCTGGCATGGTGGTCGAGCGTGAAAGTTGGTGATAGACGCGAGGGAAGCTCAGAGCCTGGGAGTGAGAATGAAAACGTCTCGCAAGTGCAATCCGCCTCCAGGAGGAACTCCCGGTCGAGTCACCACGAACGCAGTGGTTTCTTCGGTCGTAGGAATGAAATTTTTACCCTAGAGTCTGAAGACGAGTCGAAGGAAAATGAATTTGGCCAACCGTTGCAAGACGAGTTAGTTCCCCTCCCCACTTATTGCTCAGAACCTAACTTTGTATAGGATCGCGGCAGTCATTTCAAAACTTTCCCAACATAAGGTCAGACTGGAGAAGGTACAGTATTCCGTCCCTCCATGAGCCGGGGTCCTACCTGACCCCGGGCGCAGCACGATCTCACCAAGAAACGGGCCGTCACCATGGGTCTCACTGGACCCTGGGGCGAGTCTTCGTCGGTATTCATCCGCGTAACGTTCACATTCCCTAAGGATTACCCATCTTCACATGGACCAAGCGGGACACCAACCGTTGATTTGGAGCGGAATCCTCTGATATCTCTCAACGATCGCGCTTTCATGCTTCGAAGACTACGGGTTATACGTGAGACGCATCGCCCATGTCTCGAGGCCTGTCTTCGGTTTTTATTGTTTGGGAATGAAGGAGAGCGCGTGATGAGGAGTTCCGGATCCTCGGATATCGAAGATTTCAGTCAGGGGGATGGGGTTGCATCTGACCGTAAGGTATCCTCTGCCCAGAGGGATGATGTAGCATATTCCCAGCTACGAAACGACAAGACGCTTGCAGAGCCAAGGACTTCACAGGGTGTATTTGGTCCAAATGGTACGCAGGACGTCTGATTGATTAATATACTGTCTCATCCGTCATACGCAGGAGAACTCATATGTTTCTTCCGAGCACCGCCTCGCATCGTGCGAAACCCGCTTCACGAGATGTCTATGTCCCCATCATTACGTGCACAGGAAACGGCCCCTCGATT
Organism: Thelephora aurantiotincta; assembly: GCA_003316405.1. Lineage (NCBI taxonomy): Eukaryota > Fungi > Basidiomycota > Agaricomycetes > Thelephorales > Thelephoraceae > Thelephora > Thelephora aurantiotincta. The sequence goes on from QFEV01001893.1 coordinate 20,649, forward strand.
ATTTCGTGCTCCTGCCTCGCTATCAGACGCAATAACCCACCTCACGATAGCATCAAATGATCGGACACCGTCGAGCACCTCGAGACGGACGGAGGATGCGGCAAATATACTACGGATCATGACAAACCTGTTGACATTCTCACAGGGGAAACGTAGGCGGGTGTCAGAGAGGTCCAAGCCGGCCAGCGACGATGTCCCTTATGCACTCCTTCCGCCCCGGAGGAGCACAGTATTTATCAAGCCTGCGGCGAGCATTGGGCACCCTGACAGGGCGATTGCCTCTAAGTATCAGTTGGACATGTCCAGACCTGAAGAAACGTGCCGCGCAAACGCGTCTATCGCGAGACAACATGGGCGGTACGATCATGAGCGCGTCTTCAAAATTCTGGGGGTCCTTATCGAAGGTTACTCGACGCAGCCTCACGCACAATCTCGACACAAGCGGATATTAGGAGTTTCTGGAATGAAACTGGCGAGGAATATGTTGTTGCATTTCGCCACTCGACGCAAGTATGCACTAACTGTTATTTTTCGCAGATATACAGAGCTATCCTTCGAAAAGGACGTCCAAATTTTGGCGATGGCCTCGATCTTTATCTTACGTTGCGAATACATGTTAAAGGAAGCTCAGAGTATGTTGTAGATCCCACCGCTCTTCGGTTGACCTAACTTTTCACGGCCAGGTACAATTCAGAGGGCGATCCACCCCCCCAAATCAACCCCAACTCGACCAAGTCGCCGGAACGAGGCCCGCTCATTTTCCACCTCGCATAGCTGGTACCAAGTACAATCCTCCCCAGGGGCCCGTGAAATGAGTGCGACGGCGAACACCCCCTCTTCTCGCGGCTCTTGGTCGAGTTTGTTTAACACTGGGAGCGTGCGACAGTTTATGGGTGGTGCACAAATTTCACCCGATATTGGGAGTCCGGGACCCACGGATGTAGGCCTACCCGGCCGTTTACCGGTCCCAGGAACAATGAAGCACAAGGAACAAACCTTGTCGCAATCTCCATTGAAACGGGGGGTCGCAAAATCATGGTCTGAATCTTCTCGTCCTCAACGTAATTCATCTGTCGTGGGGATTCGGCGCCCTGTACACTCGGACTCTCCATTGATGGAGAAAATGGAGAAACCTCTAAATGACAAGAAACTCGTGGTTGTGATTGCTATCCGTGAGGGCAACAGGTAGGAAACGACAGAATCATAACCCGCTAGTCGGGCTGACCAAATAAAATTCCAAGCGTCCAGCAGGGTTGCATCACGGAATGGTGTGAACAGATGGTGATGCACATCAACGCGTATGCCGAACTCTTATTTCGGTGGCAACTTCTGAAACAGAGAGCCGAGTTACTCAAGTCGATCAAAGATCAGACGAACGATTACAGTGAATATCGGTTGGGAATCAATACTCTAGGGGATCCTCGATCACCTGAGGCAAAAGTCCAGACGGTGCGGTGCACATTCTGTCGTCTGCCGATTAAAGGTCTGTACTTTCTAGATGTTTAAGGTCACGATCGTTGAAAACAGGACAGGACTTTCGTTCACTTGCATCCGGTGTGGACATGTCATGCACCTAAAATGTAGGAATGCGAGCCAACATCCCGTCTGCCCGGCTGGCTGTGGTTGCATGTGTAGAGATGGCGGGCTAGGCACTGTCTGCGAGACCTCACAGATGGTAGCACAATATTTTTAACGGACGATAGATAGGCTCTCATTTGTGCAAGACGCCGGTACAGGCTAGAATGAGAAAGACAACCCTACAGACGTTGAGCAACAAAAAACATGGAATGACAGATAATGCGCAATGCCTATTAGTCCAAACTTTCTGTCTTCAAAATATCCCAAGGTTCCAGTTCAAACACGCTGGGCAACTCCTCCCAGCTCTTCTTGAGCCCCTCCCGGTACTTGTTCTTCCCGTCCATGACACAGTATGTACAGACATCGACACTGTATCTTGTCCAATCGAACTGCATATGGAGTGGTCCGCATTTGTCTCCAGACAACAAAGGCTCCATCTGACGTAGCCACTTGAGTTTGCCAGTCTCGCACCGTTGTGGGATCGCACATCCGGGAGGAGCGGGATTGTTGGGAAGGGTCGGTGCGGGAGAGGCGGAGGTGAGGAGGAAGCCGAAAAGGTTCGTACGTGCCCTATGGTTAAGCGCACGTTTACCAAGAATGATTGTCCGTTTCTCGGGCCAGTCGAGGTCGATCTTTCTTGTAGTACCGTCATCGCTAGCCACGACCACGCCGTCAAGGATATGTTCGAGACGCATCACGGCGCAATAGTACATAGATATGGGGAGTAACATGGGGAGCCGGCACTCTTTGGCCAGATTGACCACTTCCATGGCGAGGCCGGTGTAATGACCCAGTTTGGCAGCGTATGGACTGGAGTTTCGGTTTTCTTGAAAGTCTTGTAAGGAGGAGGGAAACATTGTAGTCAGATGCGAGATGGCACGTTTTCGCAAATAGGGCACTTGGTATTTGGTCGAAAGACGTAGTATGCCCGCCACGACGGAAAATTTGGAGGTGGTCCTGACATCATAGTATCTGAGCGGCTAATTAGCCCCTCGCTCCAATATTTAAGGACGAAAACAACAGACCCGGCATCATGTATGGCTTTGAGAAAGTGTCTAGCGTCCTCAGGGGTATCGTATATTTGAATGAGGGGGCAGGAGTCGTATACGTCCGGACCGGTTACGTTTGTCGGTTGGGGGACAGAAAACATATCGGCAAACACGGGGGAATTGGAGGCGAGAATGCCGCGAAACACTTTGAAGACGATGTTCTCTGCCTGGATCACGACGTTTCCATCGTCGTACCAAACGTCTTGGCTTCGGATAAGAGTGGTTGGAGTAACGAGAGAAGGCATATCGTATGCTGGTATCTCGAGGCCGGACATCGTGGTTTGAAGGGCGGGGTATTGGGAAGGAAGGTGCGCCACGCTCATGAGGCTGAAGAATATAAGCGGGGCGTACTGTGACCGCAACAGACTAAGCCCTTTGTCCGGCTCAGCACAAGGGAACGGTGGAATTTAGATGTGTCACGTGTCCCCAACTGGGCCATGCGCCGACCGTGCTCGGCTCGATTCTTGGTTTTTGTTTTCCCGGCAAACGCGCTGGGTGCTCTCTGCATTGCTCTGCTCGTGGTGCGGTGGGTTCAGCCCGGACGTATGGGGAAAGGGGCCATCGAGAGGAACTCTGGTCTCGCACTGATCGCCTTCAGCTCAGCTCGTCAGATCCGGGGGTCGAGAAAGGACGACCTGGTTTCCGAAGGGAATGTGGTCCCGTTGCTACTGCAGTCCGACAAGAAGATCGTGTCTTGGTCGTATGTCTGCCTGCAGAACAGAGGAGGATTGGTACCGGTAGTCCTCGGCGCTCAGCCATGGATTCATCTGGACAATCCCATTGGGTCCCACCTCGCCTCCCACCGCTGCGCCGGCCTCAACGCTCACGCTCGGATGCGGGTCACATCTATTACGGCCGTGCCCGAGCCCGAGCTTCCTCAAAGGCGAGTCATCGGCGACATCTCATGTACGAAACAAAGATGGCACGTCCTCAATGGTGACCTTGTCTTCCAATGGTCCGTGGCCTTTTTGTCTATTCCCATCGAAGGCAGGTACTCTCACCGCTGGGAAAGGAGTACGGCAATTACTTCGCGGGCACATTCTGATGGTGAGTCGACGAATCCGTTAACTAGAAGATGCCCTGGCAATCGCCGCAACCGGTACACGGGGTCTGGTATTTACTCACTCCTCTCCGATGAGTTACTCATCACCAAGTTTGGACCGGACCCAGAGCGAATGTGTAACTGCTCAGTGACTCGAACGAGGATGGATCCGATCCCGACCGCGGTCTCTTCACATCAGGTTTACTCGTGGGGTCTCCTAACGGAAATCCAGAATACTGGTTCAGGTGAGCACCTTCTCCCAGTGTCTGGTCTATCTCCCTTACGTCGAAACCAAGATGGAACGCTCATCTACTTTGAGTAGAGTGTCAACGGGGCGGGTCACGCCCCTCCCTCACCTCGGACGGCCACGGCCGTCGAGTTCGGATGGATATATACTAGTAGGGCCACCTCCGACAATCACTATCCATGCCTCGTCCTTGTGCAAGGGCCACGTCGGTGGCTATCTTCCGGCTGCTATCTCACGGCGACCTCCTTCAAGACCCTCTCGCCCCGATCCTTTTGTTCAGAGATCCGGGCGGTCATCTTGATACGGGAGAGATTCATCGGATCTCACACTAGTGAACATACTATCTTTCAATTTCGTGATCGCAACACCGACGGATCAATCTCATATCTCCGTGTCTGATAGACACTACTGGCTTGGTGGGATAACGTTTTTCGTGGGCTCGCCATTCGACCCCCCTCAATTGGATATAATCCAGGCATGGTTGTGTACGTGAGTGATTCCTGTGGAGGAAGGTCTAACATGTATTCAACTCGCAATTAGCGGATCCTTCATTATCTCCCCAGATTTGACATTGTGATTTCATCTTCATAGCCGCTTGGCCCGATGATCTTAGGCTCGATTGCCGTCCGTTTCCTAGGATGCCCTTTGGCCAGAAACACGATTGGGGATTGAGGGAGTTACTTCAAAAGGGCAAGGCGAGAAGTTGCGGGGTACTGTGATCTCATTGATAGACGAGTCGCACCGAGTGACCTTTCATTTTGTCGTTGTCGCACTTACCTTGGACATTTGAAAGATAGTGCCCTTGTCGAAGTGGAGCCAAACTCTTCCCTCGATCGGGGGCGACCTCCATGCACTTGGCGACTAGGGCGAAGGATGGGACCCCGTGGCGCTCGTAGGTACCGCTTGGTAGTTTCATCAGAGGGGAAGCGTTACAACCTATGCCCCTATATCGATGTTATCTCCGCGGAGATCAGGTCGGTGTTTAAGACCGCCTCTCCCCCGTCATCACCGTTCCGTCCACCTCCGTTCACCCTCGATCTCGCCGCAAATTTCGTTCCACTCACGAACCTGCGGGCGTCGGTGTTATTCTGAATGCCCCAAGGGGATTGCTACCTCGTTCATCTCATGATGTAATCCGGGCCTTTTGCGTCGAGCATCATTTTCCTCTTGGGAGGACCTCCTACTCTATTTGAATTTCCGAATCTTAGTCTACGCAGACGTGAAAATGGATGGTATATTTACAGGCCCTCTATCCGAGTTGTGTCAGTGGCTGCATCGCTGCAGTGGTGCGTGACAAGGTTTCACGCGAACCCCGCAGGACAGGTAATCGAGCATGACAAGTCTGACGACTTCAAAGACCGAGTGGGTCGGGTGGGGGGATGGTATGATGGACAAGATGGACGACGTCTAGGCGGGCACAGGGACAGGTGGTTCGGCTTTATTACCCACCAGGAGGCCAACAGAGCTCTGAGACTTGAGTAAATTTGCGTATTTAGGCTCGATGAATACGGAACTTTTAAAACGCAATGAGCCCGAGTCGGAGGGGTGGAGAGGGAGGAAGGGATCACGTACGAAGCTTCAACCAGAAGGTTTCCTTGCATGTCTTCGACCCTTGACGAAACAAGAGCCTTACGGCCCTTCTGTGACTCAAGTTTACATTTGATGACAACAAACTAGACTCAATAGAAAGGGTCGACATCCAGATCAGAGGGGGAACCCTGTGATACCAAATGGAACGCACCTGATCAGCTTTGGTAGGTGCCCGATAATTTAAGTTGAGGTTGGCGGTCAAAGCGATATTGTTTGGTAAGTTGAAGAACGCCTGTCGGGGATGAAGGTGAGCGAAAGCGTTGAATAGGATCGCTGGTATTTACAACTCGACCCATCGACTCGTCGAGCAACGTGGCCATGAGACCTCCGTGAACGATCCCGTCATGTCCACACAAACTCCTCCCGAGGTGAATGAAAGCCCAAGCCTCGCTCTCGTCATGCTTCACTCTAATCAGAGGTCGCACAGCGAGTTTCCCGGGTCCGCTCAGCGCGCCAGCGGTGAGGTTGTTGACTCTTATTTCATCTGGAAGACCAGTGTAAGGGCGGCTCTCGTACCAATCCTGCTCGTCTTCCCTGACACGCAATGACTGAAGAAGCGGCAAGTTCTGCAACCGATCCTCCAAGGCGTCTACGTGTGCCTTTCCCTCAGGAGTGCTAGGCAAGGGAGGTGGGGGTGCGAGACGAGGTGAAATGAATGTGGCGAGTTCGGGAGGGTAGAGGGACCCGATGGTATAAGCAGTCGTCAGAGATGCCGTAAGACCGACGCCTCGCAAGAGGGTTGTGACTCGTGAACCCGGTGCTGTCTGTGGTGCTCCTGGACGGTGCCGTCCACTGGTAAACCGTCGCAGAAACAACAGCCGGCCGTTCATCGTCGTGGTCGTAGGCGGACGAGTGAGAGTTTCCCGGGTCAGGCGCTGGTTCCGGGATTAGTTGATTAAGCTTTGCCGGAGTGCCGTGATTCGCGTTTCTATGCTCGACTCGGTCACTTGTGTCTTCAAAAAATCAGCTGTTTATTCCCCGAAAGCTTGTTTGGGGCGCACAGTGGTCGGGAATGCGGGTTTTGTGGCAGACTGGTTCCATAACACACTGATTCCGGTACAGCCAGCTGCTACGTCAATGAGGACGTCGGCCGCTGCACCCAGTTCCGGACCTCGAGCGGCTCCCTGAGACGGCACGATTCTCCACTG
>QFEV01001899.1:0-16536 GCA_003316405.1 Thelephora aurantiotincta
TATTGAAGCTGGTGCAGAAAACGAGCCGAATACCAATGGCCAATACCCTATTCACCTCGCTGCGAAGGAAGGTCATGCCGACGTTTGTCGGTTCCTCATCCGCCGCGACGGGTGGGATCTCCCAGATAAGTATCACGAATGGACGCCGTTATTCCATGCCGCGAGGTACGGACACTCAGAATGCCTACGATTGTTCCTGGAGGCAGGCGCGCGGGTCCGCATCATCGATGAGCTGGGACAGCTTCCTATCCATTACGCCGCCTGGCACGGTCACAACGAGTGCGTGACCTTGTTGCTGGATTCTTCCCGAGAAACCTTGACTGTCTATCAAACACCGAGGAGCGAGCCCTCCCCGGCTGCACCGCATGAGGACCCTCCTTCAGAAGATGTGGATATGATCCCTTCGCTTTCCCTTCCGCCGCCAATCATGCCTTATCGATTCTACGGACACAACTATCTGGATAAGAACTGCCTCGTTCAGATAACTATTGGGGACAAGGCGTTATATCGTTCAGCGGCGGGGAGCGAGTCAGTGAAATTGTACCCCTCGTTCATGGCTGCCAAACACCAAGAAACCTACCTCAACTCCTCACCCCTGTTCAAGATTGTCATCACCGCGATTCCGGATACTGCTTCTGGACCATTCAGCGTTCCTCTACCACTACGCAACCAGACCCTGTCATTCGCGTTCCAAGCCCCATCGATCGACACCCTTCGACTGGATTTCTCGCTGTACCCAAATTTCGGCACCAAGACGATCGGAAGAGCAATCGCTCTCCCTGCTCTCCTCAAGAAGGCGGGTACAAACCAATACATGTTGCCAATCTTGGATCACAAGCTACACTTGATCGGAGAGGTATGTCAATCCATGTCATGTGAGAAGAGTCCCCAAAACCGATGTGCGTCTATAGGTCACGTTTGGCCTGAATATAATCACGCCTTTCGCTGGCGTGACCCTTGAGGTTGGCGGCGCGGTTGAGACCTACTGGAAGTCAACTTCGATCCCTACGACTGGTATTGCACGTCCACAGTCTGTTTCCTCCGTGGGACGAAGGAGCCCAGGATCCACACACACGTCACCTTCAAGCCAATCCACCACGGCAAAGAGCCACTCCTTGACAATCTCTTCGATAACGGGTGATTACGTGTACGTTGTCGTCCAACTTACTCAGGACGTCCAGCCCGTTGCATACGCGTATGGGAACCTTCCAGAGGACAAATTCGACCTGCACGTCCACGACTTGACCCTGGACCAGTTCAACAGGCTCGCGATTGATCTGGGAAGGAAGGTGGACCTACGGGGACAAAAGCCCACGACACCGGCTCAGTGGTATTCGTTGCTGAGAAGATCCATGCTATCGCTGACTGAGTTGCTTTCAGTGAGCGATTAAGCCTTGAAACGGAGGTCGTGTGGCTAACGAAAGGGTCTTAGATCGTTCCACACAATATCGGTCTGTGTCTCGAGGTTGTGTGCCTTCCCCGCCTTCGTGAAGCGGCACCCGAGCGATCCCCACCGAATATCAACGCTTCTATCGACTCCGTTCTTCGTACGATCTACCAGAGACGGCCCGATGGCTCCGGGAGTGGCAGCCGAAGAAGAATCGTATTCACTTCTTTCCTCCCGGATGTCTGTGCAGCGTTAAATTGGAAACAACCAAACTGTAAGCATCTCTACGACTGTTCTTTGCTCCTCCGCACTCTTTTGTGACGATTCCTTTCAGATCCTGTCTTCTTTGCGTCACTGTGCGGAAGAGAGGCCAGTGTGAGCCCAAGCCCTACTGCCCTGGCGGATGCAGAGGCCGGGGACGAAAGGCTATCAAGCCTCGAATCTGCAGTGCGATTCTCGAAAGCCAACAACCTGCTCGGAGTCATCGTCGAAGCCGACATCTTGGTAAATGTCCATCTCACCGTGTCTCGCCTTCTGCTTCCACGTTGCTCATCAACTGTTTTTTTTTGTACTATTTTCCCGTCCCGATCATCCGAAAACCGATCTACGCAACCAACGACGCAAAACGTAAAAAAACCGGACCTGATCCTTGTCCTTGGTTTTGAATCCCCGGGTGTGGATGGGGTGTCCGGATGATGGGTCGGTAAAAAAAAAAACTGGTTTCCCACGGCGGCCGTTTTGTATTTTTTAGGTGAAGGCTCCCTCGTTGATACAAGGGGCGAAGGACGCGGGGTTGCTAGTCCTTACTTGGGGGACGGCCGAGGCGTTGGCTAGCTTGACGTCAACTTGTGAGGCTTACGATGGCACGCTAGATGCGCACTTGCACGATGGTGTGTTGACTTACTGGGAACGCCCAAAGAGCAAGTTTGGATAGAGTGCCCCCCGAAGGGTTGTACCCTACCTCGTGATAACCTTTTTTTATCTTTTCCTTCCCCATCTACTACCCTTTCTTTCTGTGCGGGTTGAGTACTGGACTCGGAGCTCCTACGGTGATCCACGACCACATCTCTTTCCCCTCGTTGCCGACCTGCCCACTCGTTCGCGCTCACAGTACCCCCCTCACCCCACGTTCACGGTCCAAGTAACTACCGTCATGCATTGGCTCCTGATTTACGGTCTCCATGACGTCTACGGTCTAGCCCCATCTTTTTTCCTCTCTCGCTCTTCCCTTCTTCCCCTTAATTCACCGACGTCCTTCATTTTTCATTTCTTTCCGCTTGCTTCTCATCCTTGTCAAATCATCGCCTTTTTTTTTTAGTCTTTCATCTCCAACTTAACTACACACCCACCACACATACTCACGTACACATAGTACACGTTCTCTCTCTGTATATCTCGCTCTTTTCATTCTCTTGCCCCTCATCATCTCCCCGTCATCACACATGTGCCACGACAAACGCCCATTTTTCCAAATGGTGTAATTTTTTTTTGCCGTATGAAATCGAGACCTTGTGTGCCACTGGGGTTTTTTCTGATGCCTACCCCTACCTCGGCCTCACACACATGCTCTCTCCGTGTGGATTTTTGTGTTGAATTACATGGTGATATCTCTTTTCGTAAAGTACTACTATTACCATATATTACATTTTTGTTCTGATGGATCTATGGTATAAATATATACAAAGCGGGGCATGGAAACAGCCTATATCTTCTATATGAACAAGAACGAAAGTGAGGTAGGTATGGAGTGAGGGAGGAGGGACGGAGGAAGGGACGAAGAAGTAGAGAGAAAAAGGTGAGGGGAGATACGCTGATGGAAAGACCTTCGCGTGGCCTTTTCAAATATAGGCTTGATAGAGGGCAGCGTACGAGCCGTTCGCAGCAAGGAGTTCAACGTGAGTTCCAAACTCGGTGATTGTCTGGGACGGGGAGGAAGCAAGTTAGTGGTGACTTATCAAGACCCCGGATGTATAGTGAAAAGACGGGGAGGGGACTAGAACGTCGTAGAGAGAAGAGAGAAAAAATAGATCTCAACGTACCCCGTTTTCGATCATGGCAATCTTGTCAGCCCGACGAGCCGTGGTGAGCCGATGAGTGATCCAGATCACGGTCTTGACCCGTTCCCCGGACGGCAAACGTGACACGTCATCAATGGTATCAAATATGTTGTTTTGGGCATGCGCGTCCAGCGCCGACGTCTATATGGGGTATACACGGTCAGGAACCGGATTTGCCGAAGGGATAGCAAATCAGATTGAAACAGATTGGAGTGGGGTGAGGTGGGAAAGGTGGGAGGCAGGGGGAGAGAGGGACGATGACGATGGTGACGGATTTTTCAGTGGGGAGTGGTTGAGGAATGTAGATTGAATGAATGTGTAGCAGAAAACGGGGGTGACTCACTGGCTCATCGAACACGAGGAGATCCACTTCTGGTCGCTTTGCCCGCATAAACGCTCTCGAGATCGCGATTCGTTGCCACTATACGTACACAAGACGGTTGCCTCTCAGCCCCTTCCCTCGTTGAGTTAGTATATATAAGGGGGCTACGCACCTCACCGCCCGATAAGCCATGGTAGGGATAAGATGAGCGTTCACCGGTTAAACCATTAAAAGTGCCTGGAGTAAAGCATGGCGAGCTATAGAAACCAGAGGCATCCAGCTTGGTGTCAAGCCCGTCTGGCAGCGAATCGATGATGTGCGTGGCTCTGGCCAGCTCTGCAGCCTTCTTGATAGCTGAAGGAGAGTCTATCTCTTGGACGTGACCCACACCAATGTTTTCTCGCGCGGTCCCGTTGTGTTTTGAAAAAGTTTGGAAGACAGCTGACATGTGGCAATGAAGCTCGAAAGGTTCATAGCGTTGGATCGGCACGTCGTTGATCAACAGTTCACCCCCATCAAAATCAAATATCCGAAGGAGGACGTGAGCTAGAGTCGACTTCCCTAAAGTCAACAGATTTGTCAAGTGGCGTTCCGCAAGGCAGTAAACATGAGGTAAAAACGGAAAGATAGACGAGAAGATTGCGGCACGACCACGTCAACGCGCCTTACTGGGGAGGGGTCACTTGTGGAGGACAATTGCTTACCTGAGCCATTGCAACCAACGATAGCCAAACTCTCTCCAGCCTCGAGTTTGAAGGTGAGGTTTTTTATGGTGGGTTCTGAAGCTCCCGGATAGGCATATGATAGGTTTCTGTTGTGATTAACGAAAGTTTTGAATACGGGTGGACCTTCCGGGTTTGGAATAGTGGAAGTTTATGCGCACCTCGCCTCGATCTTCATTCCCCTCTTCGTGGGGTGATATGGGGCACGGAAGTCCTTCTTTGGTTCCAACTTTGGCTCGTAAGCCATAGCGCAACAAAAGGCTCCCATCAGAAATATACCCTGGAACGCCAATCTGGCCATGTTGATCAAATTTCTGATGGAGTAGAGCAAGGACTGAATGGAGGTCCTATACAACGTAAAGGAACCTAGAGTGGTCGACGATGACTGCATCATGATTACTAGTGGTATCTGCGTGAAGAAGAAAAAAGAACAGCCGGTAAAGTTAGGACGGGAGCTTCATCGAATGGAGAACGAGATCCAATATTACGGACATGTTGCACGGCAACCATTATCTCGTTGAGACTGACTTGACCAAGAAACGCGGTTTCACGGAAAATGTTGGGTTTTTCGAGCCCCAGAAGAGATTTACGAGCCTGAGCCCAGTTCTCGAGAATCCAGGGACCAAGGCCAAAGAGCAAGAGTTCTGGACGATGGGAATCGTTGTAAGCGAGATGGCGCATCTTTTCCTGTTTCTCGGCAGCCTGAGCTTCTTGTGGAGTATACGATGAGTCCTGGTGGGAGCGGCCGGCGTGAAACCAGGGTAATATGAGCGGAAAGAGTGTCGAAACGACCGAAAAGAGCAATATCCAGACGTGGGTGTTGTCGCTAGTGAGGGTGTAGATGACGCAGAGATGAGAGACGATCTCGGACACAAGGGTCAACATCGAGACCAAGTCAAACGGAGACATGAGTCCAAGACTGGTCATGCCGCTAAAGGAACGGACGAAGAGATCGGATTCTTGGAAGAGGTCGCGGATTATAGGGTCAGACAAAGAGGGGACGTCTAGCTGGAGACGCTTCTCCATCTGGCGATACTCAATCAAGAACCTAGCTGAACTCTGCACGATGTGTTCGTTGTTTGTCCTGTGGTAGAATGTTCAGCGTTGGAATGTGGGAGGGATAGACCTTGGAGTCGTACGCGAAGGCGTCTAGGGCGCTTTCCACGAGCATGCGGATGCATTCTGTGGCGACGAGACGCAAGAGAGGGGCCCAGGCGAAGGAACGGGAGGCTATGAGGGAATGAAGCTGTGGTTTGGGTCACGTGTGAGCTGAGGGGACCTGTGCAACCACGGGTAATGAAGGGCCGGACCTCGTCAATGATCAATGCTTGAGAATAGCCACGGAATGCAGGAAAGACGCCTCTGCAGAGATTGAAGACGAAGACGAGGGAAGTTCGGGGGACCCATATCGTTCGGAATATTTCCAAGGTGTGCACCCTGAGCATCTCGTATGCAAGGTAAAGGTTGCGAAGGGTGAATTGACGGTGGGCCCCCGGGGCGAGGTACGCGATCTCTGTTTTGTGTTCGAACCTGCGAGATGCGAGCCATACGTCGTGGATGGAGAGAGAGGGAGAGGGCGGGTCGGTGTCCGGGTGGTCGGAGGGGAAGAGCCAGTCCCTGAAGAGAAAGAGAAACTGGTGGGCAGAGTGGGAGATGAAGTGGGCGGAGGTGGGACGGTGGTGGAGGAGGACCATGGCGTGCAGAGAGAGAGGAAGAGGAGGGTGGTTAGCGGACCATGATATAAGACCGACGGCAGAGGTTGCGGTATATGGCGGAAACGACCCAAGACTGAGTTCCCGCTTCTTTCATAACCACGAGCCGGTGGACGAACGAGAGTCCCGTCCTCTCTAACCCGGGTCTTGGGTTTTTAAACCCCCCTCCTCCTCAGGCCTTCTCCCCCACGGAACCATGCCCCACCACCACCAACTCGACTCGACCCTCCTCTCCACCAGTCTCCGAAACCTCCAGCTCTCAAGAGATCTCCCTCACGACGGCGCCACCGACGACACCATCTCAAATGAATTTCCCCCAAACCTTAAAGAATCCTTTGATTCCCACAAGCCGAGCAATGCTCCTTTCCGCTCCAGTTCGGCTGCCACCTCCCCTTCCACTCCAGCCTCCACCACCGGGATGGAAAGCCCCATCCCAGATCCAAACGGTCTCGGGTGGCCAGGTACGTTATCGCCAACGCTTCGGAACCATTTTTCATTTCTCATTTTTCTTCTAGCAAAGTCTACCCTACTTCGATTAAATGCCACTCCAGCCGAGAAGCTCGAGCGGGAGCAGCGGCTCGCCGGCGCAGTTCGCACCATCCTCGAATGTCTGGGCGAGGATCCAGACAGAGAAGGCCTCCAAAAAACTCCCGAACGTTACGCGAAGGCTCTCATGTGGATGACTCGCGGTTACGAAGAACGCTTGAAAGGTAATCACCCACACCCTCCATTGATAACCATCCCCGCGTTTCTTTCCCCCTTTGACTCCCGAACACCGAGCGCGAGGCTTCGGGGCCCTAAACGGAATGACGTTCTCTCCCCTTGAGATAAAGAAACAAAAGAACAAGAACTCAATCTCGTTTTGCCTTTGTTTTGTTTTTTTGGTGTCGCTGTCTCTCATTTCGTTAGACGTTATCAACGATGCCATCTTCAGCGAAGATCATGACGAGATGGTCCTCGTCAGGGAAATCACCGTGAACAGCCTTTGTGAACATCACCTCGTCCCATTTACTGGCAAGGTACGTCCATCCACTCTCTCGGTTCCACAAAGCGTAAACTACTCTTCGCATCGATCTCGTATCCATTCTATCTCCTTCCCCCCCTCTCTCTCTTTATTCTTCCCCCCTCGCATGCAGATCGCGTATCTCGCAACCCCACAACCCATAACCCATACCATCGCCTAGATAGAACCACGAAGCTGACATCTCCACATTCCTTCCCACAAATTTTAGGTTGCGATCGCCTACATACCCAATCAGCTCGTTCTCGGAATCTCAAAGCTGGCTCGGATCGCTGAAACCTTCAGCAGGCGGTTATCTATCCAGGAGCGGATCACCAAACAGATAGCCATCGCCGTGCAAGAAGCTATCAAGCCGCGAGGTGTCGCCGTAGTTATGGAAGCAACGTACGCTCCTTCCTCCTCCTCCGCATATCAGATTCCGGATCCTGTATAACCTTTTTTTTCTTTTACCTTGCCTACAGTCACATGTGCATGACGATGCGAGGAGTGCAGAAGGAAGGTGCCATCACCACCACATCCTGTATGTTGGGATGTTTCAGGACAAACCAAAAGACTAGAGAAGAGTTCCTCACCTTGATCAAGTGACACATTAATTCTTAACCGCTCTGTAATACTTCTCCCTTCATGTTGAGTGTATCTAATCTATATTCATCTTATCACCCCTCCCCGCTTCTTCTGTCGTGCCCCATGCCTGCGAACTTAATCTCTCATATCAATGTTATTTCCGAACAGTGGCTCAGATACCCTCTCCCGACCTGTCACATTGCCAAAAAAACCTTTCGGGAACGTGTGCTTGTCAAGGTTGCGTATGTGGGGAAAACCCGGACGTGTGAGGTGAGTCAATGCGTAATATTACAAAAGCCTGTGTACTCTATTCACCCCAAACCATTATGTATGCGTGTTGTGAGGGTTATTGAAAATGATATCCGGTTTGCGGAGCGACGATTTCTTGGAGCCATTTCCTGGCCGCGCGCAACGAGGTCCGCGTCGCATTCTTTGCCTTCCCGCAGCAACGACATTGAACGTGCGTACTTTAATCTCTCCTCTCTGGTCGGGGTTTCTCAGCGAGCGGGAGTGTCTTCTTCGCAAATGGCCCGGCTCCACTCCGACCACCATCCCCATTGTCCCGATATCGGGTCCTCACGATCTTTACTCGCTTCGATGGTACCGCAGCTGACTCTGGATCGGCGTTGGCCGGTGGCTTTTCACCCATCTCCTTATCCCTGTCTAACCACGAAAGAGTCAACGTCAGCGCACACATAACAAGATACACATGCGTCTTCGAATTTGATGATTCCAAATTCGGTTCAGATCAGCCACCCACCTGAGATCGTTCGCTTCCGAGCCCCATCACGGTCCTCACCCGGTGTTCCAGGACCGTCCGAAGAATTAGGCGTAGACCTCTCACCGATGCGAGACCGTAGACTGGGTGTTGCCGTAGATGATGCCGTAGGTACCGGCTCCCGAGGTGATTCCCGAGTTGATTCCCGACCCTGCTCACGAGCTTGTTCTCTCGCTTGCTCGCGAACCGGTTCACGCTCTCTCGGTTGATCTCGCTCCCTCGCCTGTTCACGAGCTTGTTCACGAGGTCCATCACGATTTTGAGGAGGTGGTCCTTGCTTCTCTCGTCCTGCACGAGGTCCAGAAGGTGTGGTTGGTGGCAAAGGTTTCGTTATGGCTGCCGGCCCCTCTGGAATCTTCTTCTCTGGAGGCTATCATTTCCAAACACATCAATTGTCTCAGACGTGGGAGGATAATTTGCGAATAGACTTCATACCTTTTCCTCGGGTTCCTTCTCTACCCTGCGACGCCTTTCAGATTCTCTAGGTCGCTCATTGGGTGGACCTTCGGCACTACCACCTCCGCCCCCACCTCGACGGGACCGTTCCTCGTGATGTGAGCTATCCTTACGAGAGGTTCTCTTCGACGCACGATCGGGCTAGACGCATTTTCGTCAGTTACGAACGCGAAGGGGGAAGCGAAATGAATCAGGTCGAACACTCACGTCATCGTCAGCAGGTCTGCGTCGCTTACCCAGTCCTTCCTCGCCTTTAGTGGTAGACCTATGCCTGGAAGGGGTGTCTAAAGGTCGGGTGGGTGTATCCGCAGGTGTTGCAGGGGCGACGGTGGTAGGTTCCCTCAGAGATTCCCTCTGCTCCCGAGCCGCAGGACGCTCCTTCCTGTCCCTCTCATCCCTCCTATGTCTGTCCCGACTGTCTCGCCCACCGTTTCTGTCCCTTTCGCGCTCCCGTTCACGCTCTCTCTCTCTATCTCTCTCCCGTTCACGTTCCCTTTCTCTGTCTTTGTCTCTGTCATTCCTATCTCTATCCTTCCTCTCTCGTTCTCCATGGCGGTCTCGGTCCCTCTCTCTTTCTCTATCTTCCCGATCACTCTCTCGACCATCGCGTCCAGACGTTCTGTCTCTCGCGCCACGCTCAGATCTCAAACTTTCACGACGCGAAGGTCCAGACCTCAAGTCCCTTCTCTCGTCTTCTCCAGCAGACCTTGATTGCCCAGCACTCCCACGACTGTCCACGCTCGGGTTCCGCGTACCTGGTCGAGAAGGCGAAACCGACCTCCGACGAGGCGGGTGCCCGTTCTGGTCGTGCTGAGATGAAGACTTGTCCACATCAGGTGGACGAGAGCCCATCGTCATCTTGGCGGTGTCCCGAAGCTCCTGGGCAGAGGGTTTCTGGCTAGGAATCGTAGGAGGGAGCATGGTGGTTTGGGGAGATTCTCTCCTTTCCTCGGGGCCACGGTGTCCACGGGGAGAGTGAGGAGGCTCTCTCACAGAGGATGCATGACCAGCATTCGACGGTGAAGATGGACGTGATTGATCCTTCACATAAGCGAGATCTTTACGCACGTCAACCATGTTGACGGGACTTGCTCTCGGCTGTGTGGGAGGCGTCGGCCTTCCAGGTCCAATGGGTGGCTCCTTCGTGGGTTGGGGCGTACCGGGTTTGTTTGCTTCGGGAGTGGAGGGACTATCAAGGGTGGTATCTCCCTTATCCCCCCTTCCAACTCGCTTGATAAAGTCAGGTCGAGGGACGCTCTCCATCGCAGCCTTGGTAGAGTTGAGCTGTTGGTTAGCCTTCGGCTGCACCGGCGCAACAATGCCATTGTTCGCGCTCGAGATATGGGATCGAGGAGCAGAGGGGGGGTTGACACCTTGAGCAGTAGGGCGGGAATCCTGACCCGGCCCACTTGGGGTCAAGGTTCTTGCTGGACTGTCAACTTTCATCGAAACGTGGCCGGATTTATGATCAGTAGACATTGCCCAAATAGATTCCCGCTTCTTGAGGCTGGCATGGTACGCTCTCGCGAGGATCTTGAGATCACCACGTTCTTCCTTCTCCAACAAGCGGTCGAGAACCGTGACGAGAGAATATCCCGCAGTTCCCGAAGCAGCAGCCACTGGGAAGACGGGTAACACTTCTTTCAGGACAATGATGGCGTTGTAGACGTGCATGAACTCTCCGGTTTCAATACAGTCGATGAGAGCCTACATTTGATTCACAATTAGCCTGTACGAACCCCAAGGTCAACGACGACACAATACCTTTGTCAATTTTCTATGGCACTTCCTGTTGAACTGCTGCACCTCTGACCACTTGGCCAGATCGCTGATTGCAACAGTAGGCTTGTTTGTCCAACGAAGTTGAAGTCCAGGAAGGTAGGCGGCCTTGCCTGTCCCCTTGACCCGATTGTCCTGCAGGTATTGCTGCTCGTCCTGGTGCCACTTCAAAAGGTCAGTCAGCAGACCGAGTAAGAATCGACCTGACATCATTATGAGTCTCGAAGATGAACAGGAGGAAAAAAAAAACAAGATACCGTAGTTTCTCGCTTCGTATTCGCTACAAGAGAAAACGATGTTCTTGACGTGGTCTCCGAGTAACTGATAAAACGAAAGTGAGTCACAGATATCTCCTTGCAGATGCACGCCTGGACACTTACCCGATCGTAACAGGTCAAGGTCCAAAACCCAGGAGTACCTTGGAGATGCATCACCCGAACGAACTGAACACAGAAGTCCGCGTCCATGGGAGACAGAACACATCTCGGTTGGAAACAGTATTCGATCAGAGCATTGATCAGGGTTGCAGCCTTGGTATCTAACAAGATATGGTAGATGGACCACGCCGATCAGACGAGCCTTGGAGGGAATAACGAAAATCGGACGAACTTCCGGCAAACCAGTGGTTCCTCTCCTGTTGTAGACGTTTGATCGTGAACGCCCTCGCGGTCGCCTGGTTCTTGTACTCCTGAGCGAGCTTGTGGACATAAGAACTGTACCTGTCTCTTCTCTGCCTATGGGCAGGGGCGGTCGCACGAACAGATCGATCACTGGACCGTTCTGCAGCAGCGTACTTGCTGTCCTCCTGTCGACTCAACGTGCGAAGAGCCGCCTGCTCCTCATCATAACGAGCGCCAGGTGGAGAAAGGTCATACGTAGACAGTTGCCAAAAAGTGAGGTAGAATGCGGGACTAGGGCCAAGGTCAAGTCAGAGAACGGGCGGTAGAGCAGTGTACCCTGGTCCGGCGTCTCAAGAACTTACCCAATTGCCTCGATTGCACCTGGAGGCGCGATCTTCCTCACATCGTCAAAGAGAGCCGCTAGCTGCGGGAGCCATTGGGGTTCCTCCGGCTTCGGAGTAGAAGATTCAGCCCCGTCCATCACGACATCTTGAGATTCTTCCGCAACGCTGGCCGCATCCTTGACTGGCTGTTCCGTTGTCCCAGAAACCGCGGGAGACGCAACACGAGATGGATTCACACTTGGCTCTCGCTTTGCCGTGAGCTTAGCCTTGAGACGTCGTTCTTCCTCTTCGCTAGCCGCTCTTTCTTGTTCTGCCTTCGCCAACGCGGCGTTCTGAGGAATGGAGATTGGAAATCCGAAAAACGGGAAAACGAATGAAGAGAGGCGCACAAGTAGAACTTCATTGAGTTTTGGCCGGATGATCTGCATACAGATCGGCGCTGAGATCCCATAGAGTTCGCCCAAATCCGCAAGGGAAGGAAGGATTTTATTGTTGTAATCCTCGGCCGAGATCACGTCAGGAGAAGTCAGAAGTTCCAGATATTGAAGCAAGACGCCATGAGTCTACAAAAGAATGGAGAAATATCATCGATCAGCTCTGTTCCCTGTGTGATCAAGGTCTGAGAAATTAATGAACCCACCGCATCGTAGAGACTGGCCAGAGACTTGAGATACGCATCTTTGGCGGTGAACACGCAAGATTGTCTTTGCTGTGCAACCTGTATGAGGAGGGGCAACGCTAGGGACGAATCCAACAAGGCCTTTCCGAGCCGCTGGGGCCCCCTGAGGGTCACTTCACTTGGATCCAAGCGCGCGCCACGAGTATTCGAAGCCACAGCTTCGATTCTCAAGGTGGGGCCCCCGGCCATAGCGCTGACCTGTGTGTCTGACAAATTTGGCAAAGGCTCGATACCAGCCATCTTCCAGATCAACTCGCGCAACACAATGATCTCCGTCGTCTGCTCGTTGTACAGTTGGTGGACGACATATTTGATCACCGGCGTCAAATCCGCACTGTATCTCCTGAACAACATCCCCGTAAAGGAAGCAAGACCTATGGAGGGGGGGAAGACGACTTGTGATAAGAGAGCGGCGTCGAAGCGGGGAACGTTGAAGACAAACTTTGGAGCCAATCAGAGGTGTTGACACCATCATCCTTGACCCTCTCCTTGTCCGGGTTGGCCAGTGCATCCAAAATCACGAATACGAGCACGTCGAAACTCATGTTAGTCGAATACTTCAAAACTTGGATGACCACCCCAGCGAGGTTGTCGTACGCCATGATCTGGTTGACTGCATTCCCGAAAAAGATACACGGGTTTGAGTGGGCAAGCTTCGCCACTGGCCCGGCGAGACTGTCGATGGTATTGTGCGATAGTCGTCGAAGGATGCCCTTGGCTTCTCGGTCGACCTGAACGGCCCGTACGCGGAGTTCGTGATGTGATTTGTATGTTTTCGTCTTCCACTCCCCATAAAGCTTCCACCGAATTGTTGTGTCGTATTGCCTGATCATATTCCAGACCTCCACAGTACAGACCGCGTTCCCTCGAATAAGGCAAAGCGCAGGAAGTATGTGAAGCCGTAGGACTTTCAACCAGAATTGACGGATCGGATTTTCTGGGTCTGGGAGTCCAACGGGTTTCTTCGTCTCCGGATCCATCGGTACCTGTTACATTCACATATTTTCCAACGTCGGTATTGACATGACGAGTTGAAGAACATTTGTCCGGGGACTGCTCACCGTGGTTGCGAGATGGTGACGTCCCAGTCGTAAGAACTTTGTAACAAACAACGGATCGCGGGAGATGTGAACCGTGATGAATCGCATAAACGGTTCCACGAAGTCCACCAGATCGGAGAGTTGTGTGCAAACGGGCACACGCTCAGTCCATTCTGGGAAGAAGAAGACAAAGTCCCACACACTCGTGCTTGGGGGGGTCGGGGCCCAGAAGGTCAGATGAGGCTTGCGAGCAAGGGGGGGTTGAAGCCCTGCAGCACCATAGCGAGCTCTTGGCTGCACAAAGCCTGCAGGTCGTTCTTTGGTGACGAGGGTCGACTCGTATAGGGATGCGATGGAGTGCTTCATGATCCGAATTATGAGATCGGCAAGTTGTGGGTTGGCGTCCACGATCCAGGGGTACATCGTTATCAGCGAGAGAGCAGGTCGGATGGCACCAATCGAAAGGAGGGCGGATACAATCCCGACTTTTTGATTGCTTTTTTCCTTTACCTCCGCAGGTTTTGAGGTTGAGGGTGTCGTGGCTTTTGGCTTCGATGTTGAATTGACGGATTCGAGCGGAGCGGCCATTGCCAATTGGCTGATTTTAGCCCCAGCGATACGAGACTCCACCTTAGCAAGGTAGTCCTTATGGGCTAGGTCCATCCCTTCGTTATCAGGGGAAAGCTTGACGAAACAGGTCAACGTCGGTCGTGTTAAAAAGGCAAGGGGATCCTTACATGAGGAAATAAAGCCTCAAGGCTCAGATAACCCTCTCGGATAAGGAGCGCCGCAAGGAAGTAGAGGTTCATCGGTGTACTTTCAGTCGTATCAGGATGCTAAGAATCTCGTCAGTTCGTTCAAGGAAGCCATCGTCGAGCCACTCACATTATAATGAACGAATTTGAACCCCAAGACTTGAGCAAGGACATCGTTCGGTTTGTTCAAGTCGGATGGAGCGTTATCCGATAGAGCCTCCGCGTTTGCAAGAACATCGTCAAATCGAGTACCACAGGAGCTTTGAGGTGATGGCGCTTCAGAGGACACAGCAGGAGCCCAAGGTGACAGGGAAAGCAAAGCGAGGAAAAAAGCATAGTGGGTCGCCAGGTGAGTGGCAAAGATGTCCAAGAAGACATCAAGCGCACGATTTGGATCGAGATCAAAGTGGCCGATGAGACTGACCACCCTACCCCAGACAGAAGAGGCTCGTTCGTGAATCGTCTCGACAGATTCCACAGGCAGACCTGTAGCAGGTGAGTGTGGTGGACCAACACTGCTGGTAATTTCTGTAACTAGTTTGCTGTATCCTTCGGTTTGTTCCCGTAGGAGGTTGACTTTGTTTTGCTTGTAGCTGAAAAGAATATGTTGAGTGCGGGTTGGCGCGGAGGGTGACATTAGACTAACAAAAGACTCGTCCTCGTTCGGACCTCACGCTTGTCCCAGTAAGACTTGTCAAAGCTAAGACCCGCGGCAAAAACCAAGGTGCTATCGAGCCTCTCTCTACATGGACCTGGTTGGATAATTCCGGCGGCCTTTGGAAGAGCCGCTCAGTGATTCGAACAGAAATGTGAACCACCTCGCGTACCAAAAGTCTCCTTACTAAATCTGCCACCACCTGCTCGTCTTTCTCGCTACTCTTTTGATGCTCGTTCCCAGATGTGCCTTCATTAGATTTTGACTCTGCTACCAACTCATCAAGCTCGATGTCAACCGACCATATCATGTCCACAAGTGAGCTCCCTAGCCATGACAAGCTTGACGGCTCTGTGGTGGCGGAGGATGTCGACGGGAGACCGGAAAGCACAGACTGAACAAAGGTCACAAAGGTGGCCGACGTGAAATGCTTGTGTTTTGACCACGAGGAAAGAGTGGCTGTCAGAAGGGTATTGTAGACCGTGTAAAGGTCGTCGCTGCCTTGTCCGTTTGTACTTGCAGAGTGTAACTTGAGGAGAAGCTGTCGACTGGAGAGGTGCGACATGTTCGTGAATGTGGCACACGGAATATCTCACAAGTACGCGTACCAGGAAGCCTCTCCACCACTATTCCACCCAGAGATGTGCTCTCGCACCGACCTTACGATGTCCATCATTGGTGGAGCTGGGATCCGTCCACTTGTGTCCTGGGCACCAGGGAGGTCGTAGCCGCCAAAAAACGTGGAGGAAGACTCACAGTCAACCCTGCACAAAGAGCGGTTTCCGCCAGTCGGTGTGAGGTGGATGGGTTGTGGTCGACGATAGACACGGAAGGGAGCACGAGCTTGAGGTTCTTGTGAGACTTGGACAAGGCCAGAGGCGCAAGAGTCGTGACCTTCCAAAAACGTTGTCACGAGCGTCTATTGGCGGGGAGGGTTGACGATCGTTCACTACCTGCTCCCGGCCGTGCAGGCGCGGTGAGATATCGTGTGCCGTTCTCAGACGTCCAGGATCGTGTCGAGGCTTTACTCTTTTAGACGCGATAGCCACTGGAGTTACGCACCATGCTACAGCTCCTGGGTCCTTCCCAACGTCAAGCATCCAGATCACCAAGACCCGGCGTTTGCTCTCTGACATTTTGCGTTCTCTCTATTTTACCCTTTCCGTGTCTACGCCTGGATTGACCAGCCGTTCCACACACTTACAACGGACCGCGCAGTTCTCTGCTTGGTTCTTTTGACCAAGAACCCACGCACCTCTAATCACCAAGCGTGGTCCGTATCTTGACCTACGAAACCTGTTGCAGGGTGAACGGTTTGTCAAGAGGCTTCTGGCTTCACAGGTCTCATAGTTCGAGCTGGTCTTGGGAGGTTCGCAAGCACAACTATACTCTTGCAGACCTACCAACCAGCTTCTATTTTAATCTCGATTTGTCGGACAATACTGAGTGGCATCGCATCCGAGACGCTTCTGGAGCAGAGGCCATCGACCAATCACGGAATGTGCTCACGTATCTCTTACGGATCTAAAGCCGACACGTGGACTCGAGCCGTGCTCAGAGTGCGGCTGACACCTGACTGGGTATTAAATGAGATGCATTGAGGTAAGTAACTACGGTGTGCATGACGCGGGGCCTTGAGACCAAG
>QFEV01001900.1:5022-22933 GCA_003316405.1 Thelephora aurantiotincta
GAGTCTGATGAGGAGTGAATCACTAGAGAAATAGTTAGAAGTATAAATAGTCTAGCTAAAATGTCATGTGATTCATGAAGCAAGTGTGAGAAAAGGGAGTTTTTGAATGTAAATGTTGAAACAGAACCTACTGACAGGATCAGTGATCAGATCAACTAGGAAGTGTACTGGAGTTACAACTAGTTTGTGACTAATTGGCCTGAGGAGATGCTTAAGATGAGTCACCTTATGTGACCATCAGTGGCAAAGTCACGCTGTATAGCTGTGACAGTAACACTAAATTATTCCTATATATACAACCCATGTATCTCTTTGTAATAATAACATCTCTTGTTCTCTCCCACCATCATCACTCACAGCAACTCAGCCTCTAGCCACTCTCCCCTCTCCACTCTATAAAGGTAGGGTTAGAGTAGCCATGTAGTATATAGAATATACCATACACCTGCTCAATAGTAAATGAGCAAAAAAGAGTTGGACTTTGTGAAGAAAAGGATGAAAACATAACAACTTTTTTCTACTTTGCTTTACTCATTTCAATCAAATAAGTAAAACAGAAGTTTACTGATGGCCCCATATAACAACCCAGACACTGCACCACTTATAATCTAGTTGAATGGCAAGGTGAGTTGTTTTTATTACCAAAACCCAGTTGAAATGTTTCAAACACTAGAAGTTCATCCATGATTTGTTTGTTTCAGGGACATGACCCCCCTCCAATCAACAGTGATAGCATTATGGCTGGGTTGAATCCCTGGTCCTGAAACCACATGTATGCGCCTCGTGCCATTCCTTGCCGCTGAATCTGCGGTGTGGGACACCAGGGGGGGGGGTCCCAAACACTCAGAGCATCAGCTGAGATAGTTGGTGACCAAGATGTTGAAACTTCGGCAAGATACTTTTGAATGCGGAGGAGGTGACGAAAGCTGCAGACCGTGAACCTCGTACACACCGAGGTTTCCATCGGGCGACGCGGTTGCTGGATAATGCCCTCACGTAGGTATCAACAAAGTCGGCGCCGACATACTGCGATACCCCAAGAGGAAGCATTGATTCCTCTCCGGTTGCCTTTACCTTCTCATTCTCTCCACCGCGAACGAGACCGTAATCGATGAGGCTGACGGGGGACGGAGAGCTCCAGCTCAAATCGATGACGCAGTCACCACAGGCAAGGTAATTTGGCGTCAGGGTTTTAACCGTTTTGTCGTAGTTCTGTTCTTATATTGCCCCCCAGGCTGGCAGAGATCACCCAAGGGAACTGTTTCAAGCATTGTAAAACAAGCCTCACGATGGATCTCCGAAGGAACCAAAAGGCGCGGGCAATGTTTGATCTTCGGTGGAAGACGTGCTTTCGTTGATCATTGAAGATGAAAAGCACCTAAAAGCCGTGTGGGTTCTTCAAGATGAATACAGGCCGGAGGGTCGAGACGGCCGGCGGATGTGATTCCCCACTACAGTGTATACACGCTGCTTCACCGTCTTTCACACAGTCCTCCTGTCGGTCATTACCCTGACAATGCATCCGGTTCCGGCGATCTCAGCGAGCTGATCACGCGCACCGTCAGTGAGCATAGATCTTGGAGGGGTGAGAGTGAAACGTAAAGTTCGAATACGCTACACACCTTCTCGTGCCAGCCCAGGAGCACGCTCCCGCTCACGTCACCCCAGCCGGGCATGGCCATCCCTTTGTATAAGTACTTCATGAGCGTATCTTGAGCGTCTGGTGATAGGGATTTGAGTATGTTGGGCACTTCGGCTGATTTGGTGCTATTCAGAATGGAAACGAGGGTTTGGAGGTTTAAGTTCTGTAAGGATTGTCCAGGTGATTGGCCAGATATATTGGGCGACCGAAATGAAGAGGGTGATATCAGGATAAGATTATGCCGGTATGGAATAAACGAGGAGACTGACCTTGGCTTCATCGACTCCCGGACCATATGGGGGATCCTCCAAGACGAGTGTTAAAGCCTCGACGGTATCTCCCCTAGAGTGTATCAGCCCAGATCATTCGTCAGTCCGCCAAACGAGGGGACCAAGATGACCAAAAGGTTTACTTGGAGAGTACAGATCTGACCGCAGTCGCCTTCTGCTTTGTGCCGTTGAGGACTTGGGCAGGGTCTCTGGGATCGGCGTCGTAAAGCTCGGACTCGACGAGCACGTCTTCGTCAAAGGCGTCGATGTCGATTTTGCGAAAGTTAATCTCGGACATCTCGTCAAGAAATCGAAAGAGGAGGGAACGGCGATCAAGCGCGGATGCGGACAGGTCCGACGACGGCAAGCGTTTGTCTTCAGCTTCCACGATCCACCCTCTCTCGACGGCGACGGCCACCGTTCGAACAAAACGACCTGCGAGCCGTGGTACGGATCCAGGAAGAAGGAGAAAATGGCTAGGATTACTCTAGACCGTTTTTGTCGGCTCCAAGGGTCGGGATAGCGGGCCATGTCCCTCTCAGCGGATCAGGAGATTTCTCACCACGGACTGTCCAACTTCGCCCGCCTATCGCCTGTCCCTCCCCGTGCGCTGCCAAAAATGTCTGTGCAACGAGTACAGAACTTTCCAGGCAAGGCCGGAGGGGGCGCGTGTGCAACGTGTTCTCCTATAGTTCGGCCCTTCGGGTGGTTTAGTACGGAAACTTCTCTCTACTGCGAAAGGCCTAACGAAGAAACCGGACCAAGTCCGGCGTCTCTTTCATTTCCGTTCGGTGTCCCCTCTCTCCTCAGTCTGGGGATCTGTGTCTGGAATCAGCTGAGAAAGAAAGAGTCCCACTTGCCTCATGTTTGAGGTATGTCCTCCCGTCTGGCGGGTGTGACCCCAAATCTATCGATCTACCCGCAAGCACGAGGCCCATTGTCCGCAAGGTATTTAAACGGCGTGTCCCTTGGCCCAAAGAACAAAATTCCCACCTTTCCCCTCCCTACACGCACTCCCCCGCAGCGTTTGAAACGTTGCTCCTCCTTACGACCGACTCCCACTACACGAGTTTTACGATCTACCTCTCTACCCTTTACCCACCCCGTCCACCCCACAACACAGCAAACATGTCCGCTATCCGAGATGCAATCATGGGGAAGCCTTTCGATTTCGAGGCCACCATGGCTGAGTGGAAGAACCCTGGTCCCCCCGTTTTCAAAGGCGTTGGGAAGAAGGACCCTGTCGTCGACGCTTGGTTGGACAGCATTAA
The DNA here is from genome assembly GCA_003316405.1 of Thelephora aurantiotincta. Taxonomy (NCBI): domain Eukaryota; kingdom Fungi; phylum Basidiomycota; class Agaricomycetes; order Thelephorales; family Thelephoraceae; genus Thelephora; species Thelephora aurantiotincta. The sequence continues at coordinate 8,205 of QFEV01001900.1, forward strand.
AGCCGGGTGTGTCGAACGTAAGGTCCCGAAAGACTTTTGGCACATCGTCGGGCGACGCAGTCTGGGTTCAAAGGCCAAGGCGAGGTTCAATGAAGTCGATCAGGTCATGATGAAGATGCATGATGGAAAGTACAAGTGGAACTGGAAGAAGTTCAAGGTCGCGATGAAGAACATGGGTTGTGAGTGGAATCCACCTTTTTTACCCTCCTGAGTACTTTCTGCTAACTCGATGGCGGTTCTTTCTGCGGCTGTAGGGGATATGGATCCCAAGAAAGTCGAAGCCTACAAAGTCGCTTCTAAGCCTTCTGGCACATGGTGGATCGTTGGTAGGGAGAAGTCTGACAGCGATTCTACTCCCGCTTCCTCCCCCGATCCCAAGCGTGCCGATCCCAAGCGTCGCCAAACCAGCGATTCTAAACCTCTTCCCCCTCCACCGACTCGTCGTTCCACTGTATCTCGTCGTGCCACCGTGTCTGCAGTCCCTTCCACCCCTAAGCGCCGCGGATCTACGATATCCGTGACTTCCGTTTCGACAACACCTTCCCAAGTTGACACTCCGAATCAAACACCTGGTGGTAGTGAGTTTTCCCTTCCGTGTTTCCCCTCCCGTGTGACGTCAGACATGCTGACCCCTCCCATTTCCCCTTTCTTAGCCGTTACTACCGTCACGAACGTGCCGACCTGGCTCCTCAATGCTGCCAACGCTCTAGACTTCTTGAGTACCGAACATCCAAAGGTCATGACCACACTCAGCGCCGTTCTGGTCACCGTAGGCTCGCTCCCTGCAATCCCTGCACTCGCGGGTGGCGCGGGAGGAGCGTTCCTTGCATCGCATGCCGTCCAGGCTGCCGGCGCTATTGCCGTAGGTCTGGGTAACTGGTTGAAGGCGGCCCAGGAAAGTGCCGCCCAGAGGCAACAGACGATCGACGGTGGCGCCGCCATCGAGAAATAAAGCCTTGATGGCCACCAACCCACCCTTCCGAGCTGAGGATATAAAACGGTATCGGGTGGTCAGCGGAGGGGACGATGGCCTGACGGTAGAGTACTCTGGTCCCACTATATCAATCCGAGATTGATGTAGTAGCTGCTCTCTTCCACAAAGCCTTGCTTGTGTACGATCGTATGCGTGTTTATGTTTCGGCTCCCCCACTCCCTCCCACGACCCACCACTATGGGGCTAAAGAAAAAACCTCTTGTAGCCGTCGGTCGTGGTTCGTGTGTGCTTTTAATCTTCCATATCTATCCACCTTCGCTTTATTCTCCTCTCGCCCTCTTCCAATCGTAGTCTAGGACTCGAATATCGCCCGCCAGCGCGTGGTTGAGCCGTCGACGTCTCCTTTCTTGTATGAATAGCACTAAGTAGTGTCATCTATACAAGTATTCACATTGTCAACGCAACGCTATTGCACACAATCTCGTTCCTTTTTTCCCTCCCTCTGATCACACTTGCACTTTGGGGGGGGAGTCCTGGTTGATCCGAGGTTTTGAAAGGATTAAAGGAGCCACTGCATCCCGCTCTCGGTCCCCTCTCCCTTTCGTAAGAACGAGACGTTCTGTGGGACGCCTTTGATGCGGATCCCTCCGTCTATCATCTCATCGGTCAAAGGAATTTTGAGTTTTTGACAAGCTTGGACGAAGTAGGGAGGTAGCGGAGCGGTTACGCCGACTTTGAAGCGTTTGCGACGTCCCGACTGGCGGTAGTTCTGTAAGAAATGAACGTGTGATGAGTATATGAGCGGTGTGGACGACGGTTATTAGGGTGAATGTGATGAAGAGCAAGTTTGGAAGAGGTCTCGACCGATGAAAATCGGATGAGGGGGTACGGGAATGAAAGTTTCATCGTGATGAAGTTGGAGAAAGAATGTTGTGTTCGGGAAGAGAGGATGGTGGACTTACGTAGAATGAAACGTGGAATGAGTGAAGGTACAAGCCTCGTTGAACGCCGATGCCTGGCAGATAGGAGAGGTCGTTGTTGCTCGAATACAATAGATCACCGAGAACAGGTGCTGTACCGTGTCACGTTGAGTCAATCGTTTACACCTTTACATGTAACCTCCCCCTCCCCCTGTATGAGGGAGGAGTTTCACAAGTCTCACCGTTAAGTACCTTCGACAAGTGAATTCGAAGCTGATGTTTCGATCCAGTTTCGAGGTTGAGCCTAACCAGCGAGATTGGTACTTTCGTCTTGGTGGGACCAAAGGGTAAAACGAATGTCAACGTCAGTTCCACTGACATTGTGCAGGGATCGATAAAAATGAAAAGAACGAACCGATGACCCAAGCAGTTCCCAGTGCGTGACAGCCTCTACCACCTTCCCAACGTTCCCAACGCTCGCTCCCACACCATCTCCCACAGGCACAGTCTCGGAAAACTTCCCATCTAGATCATACACCAACACGTTCCGTATAGTCCCGGAAGCGTTCTGGAACGCGTCTTTCCCCACTTGCACGAGAGCGAGGTAGGTCTTCTCGACCTTGCGTTCTTTGAATTGGATGTGAAGCTCGTGGGCTTGAAGACGGCTTCGTGCGAGGATGAGTGCGCCTGTCGTATCCTGGTGTGGTCATGAAACGATAGGTGGTGGTTAGTGGAAGCGTTCTGTTTGGTCGCGAGGGCCACACGCGAGACGCGTGATGACAAGGGAGGGAGTTTCGAGCGTGTTACGCACCTTGTCAAGGCGATGGACTGGCCACGGTTCAACGGGAAGTTGGAACCGCTGTTTCACTTCTACCCTCACAGCCAAGACTCAGCACTCGACCCACCAACAAAATCGTGAAGCATGAGAGGATGTGGCTGACCTGAAATCAGCTTATTGAAGCTGTTCCCGTAGCGGAACTGACGCAGGTGTCGTTAGCCCGAGACCTGGGAGTACACCCGAAGGAATAGAGTCGTAGACGAACCTTATCACCGTGGAGTTGACATACCACTCCCGGAGGTTTGTTCACGACAATCACCCCACGGTCGATGTAGATTGGACATGAGCGGAACGGGATCGACCAGCTCATATGGCGGAACGTCAGACTCAGACTGAACTTAGTAGTTGGAACATCCGATCGTTTCCCACGTTTACAACGCATCTATGGCCCTTAAGTCCAGGGGGGTGGGAGCAACCAAACTTTGAGTTGACAAATTGCTTACGACAGCATTACGAAGTACAAGCTAAAAGGGAAAGATTGAGAAAAACCACGCTACTAAACAGCCTTGACTTCATAGACCCAGTTGTGAATCTGTCACGAAGTGCCCTCCAGCCTCACATCGATATCCCCCTGCCTGCTTGATCCAGCGAAAGCCTGCCGGACAGATCCCCATATGTCGCAATTTCGCTTGCGCCTTTGCTTCCCTCAATCTTTCCTGTCGTTCTGCTTCCTCTCGCGCCTTCAATTCCGCTGCCTTCCTGGCACGTTCAGCTCTGGCCGCAGCTTCTCTCAACCTCTCCTCCTCCAACTTCTTCATGATCTCCTCTTGCCTCTTCCTATCCGCCAGACGCACTTCCTCCAACGCCTTGGCAATCTCTCTCTGAGCTTTCTCCTGGGCTTCTTGGGCCTGACGCAACTCCTCCTGAACTTTCTCGATGGCTTCCTGACGCCGCTTCCGCTCCTCGATCGCCGCAGCCTTGTCGGCTTGAAGCTGTTTCCACACCGCATCCGCAACGCCGGGATCTCGCCCAACAGAGCTTTGCTCCTCCTGGACTTCTTGTACAGGTTCCGGCGGGGGTTGTTCAGGTGGAGAAGTGTTAGTGGTTTGTTTTGTCGCGGAAGTGGTCTTGAAAGAGGGAAGGGCCGCAGATGGAGGTGGTTGAACAGGAGGAAGGGGTCCCCGATGCATGGACGAGGATGGGTTCTGAGGCAAGTTTCCACGTTCGCGGAGGTCCTTCAGCGTAGATCTCATGCAAGCAAGAGCATCCAGGGCAGACAAAGTGATCAATGGCCCTGATCCTTGTTGGGGTGAAGAAAGCGAGTTCTCAATGGCAGTTCGGATCATCTTCTTGGAGACAGTAACAACATCGCGCGCGTTACCCCATGAAGGCAGACTCGAAAGTTCGTCGAACAGAATGACGAACTCCGTGTAGAGCCGAGAGGACTCCTCAAGCCCGTCTATCGTAACGTTTCCCTTTGTTAGCGCCTTCTCGAGGACCTTGATACACATTGCAGAGGACATGTTCTCGAAAATAACCTCGTCAGGGAAACGGCTGGAAAGACCAGGGTTGACAGAGAGAAGTTGATTGATCTCTTGGTCGTAGCCGGCAAGGATAACAACCAGCTTCGCCTTGAACCGTTCTTGGGTAAGGATCCCAACCAATTCGTCCATTGCTTCCTTGGCGAAATGCCCTTCACTCAGTCGGTACGCCTCGTCCACAAACAGAACCTTTCCAAGCGCTTTATCGAAGATAGCCTTCGTCTTGGGACCGGTCTGACCGACGTACTGCCCAACGAGATCCGAAGCGGAACATTCGACAACCTCTACGGACGAAAGGAAGCCCATGTCATAGTAGACTTGACCCATCTTCCTTGCCGTGGTCGTTTTTCCTGTGCCTATCAAGGAATCAGATTTCCACCCCCCGGCGTAAATCAAGGGAACAAACCTGGCGGTCCTTTGAACACGAAATTTGTAGGAATGAGATCTCGTGGATCGCGACCCTGCTGCTTCGACGCATGTGCAATACGCTGATACCCCTCAAGCTGCTTGACGATCTTTTCACATCCAACAACGTCCTTGAACAACTCCTTCAGATTGGATGTGGCATTCGCGCTGCGCTCGTAATCAGGATCGAAGTCTTGCGGTTCAAACAAAATGTCGGCGGATCGAGCGCTATACGGAATGTGCGACATCCTCTTCTGGTAGTTGTTCTTTGCTATACTAAGGAGGTTCTCCAACTCGCCAGCATTCCCAAAGTTGGGCCTATTCCGGGAACGCGAGAGGACTTCGATGGCGGTGTCCTTGGCAGAATCTGTGGCAAAGAGATCCTGGATCTTGAGCTTGTAATTCATAATCTCCCTCAACTCGCCATCGTTGAAATCCTCGAATCGGAAGGCGTTTTCAATCGCGAATCGGCGGGCCAAACCAGGATTGACATTCTGTTGCTGCGTGAGCATGGTTTTTGGGGTCTCTGGGGCTCACTTACTTGGAACATTTCCACCATTTGATCCTCGTAACCAAGAAGCAACACGCATCTATCTTCGCCCGGCACACTCTGAATCTCGGCGACGATCGTATCGATGACCGCGGTTTTATACGGATCATGCGCGCCAGTAGCACCACCTTTCCCCCCGCCACCATACAAGCCGTATGCCTGGGAGGATGGTCAGGGGGGTTGAGAAAGGGTCATTTGATACTTGCCTCATCGATAACTAGGACCTTGCCCACAGTCGCGTCCAGAATAGCTTTAGTGTTCTTCTCGGATTCCCCGAGCGCACTTCCCACAAAATCCGCTGGGTTCTTGATCACAACTTGAATTACAATGTCAGAAATAGAACCATGGTTTGAGGAGGGGAGAGTTCGTCACCTTCTCCGTTGCTAACAAGACCGAGGTCCGCGAGGATCTGACCATAGAGCTTCGCGACGGTGGTCTTTCCGGTACCAGGATTCCCCAAGAACACACGATTCAACGAGACTTCCGCAGGCTTCTTCTCCGAGAGCTCCCTCTGATAATTCGTCGTGATAAAGTCCATCAGGTTCCTGACTGACTGCTTCACAGATCCCAAACCGGTAAGCTCCTGGAGTTTTTTCCAAGCGTTACACTCAGGGAGCGCTGTCGAAGGGTCAGGTCCGATGAGATCCTCTTTCTTGAGAAGGAAATCGTCCGTTTGGAGGCCCTCCCTTCTTTCCTTCGCGAGCCTTGCAGCCTGGCGTTCTGTTATCTTGGAAAATAGGAGTTGCAGGTCACGAGCGTTTCCGAACCCTTCCCTACCTCGACCACGTCCGAGCCTCCTAGTGGCAATTCGACAGTACAAGCCCCGAGTTCCATCCTCAACTTTCATACGCTTGTTCCACTTCTTCTCAATCTGTTGTTCGAGCATGAGGAGGAGCTCGTGGTCTTCGTAGTCGGTGAAGTTGAGTTTATAAGGGACGCGACTCGGGAGTCCAGGGTTATGCTCGAAGAACTTCTCCATCTGCTTGGTGTACCCAGCGAGGATGAAGGCCAGCTTCCCAATGTTGTTCTCCATCTCCGCCAACAGGTAATCCAATACTTGGCCACCACCGTAGTTGTGTTGAGAGGTAAGTTGATACGCTTCGTCGATGAAAATGCAGCCTCCGCCAGCCTTGAGAGTGTCCTCGACCATCTTCTTAGCGCCGGGAACTCCCTCATTGCTGAGTTTTGCCCCAGTGGTTTCTACGAACTGGTCGCCGGGAAGTACATCTACAGAAGCTAGAAATTTGGCATAATGCCTCGCTACTGTGGTCTTCCCTGTGAGATACAATTAACATCCATCTTGTGTCGGCTAACCAAGCGAATAGTACCTGTTCCCGGGTTCCCGAGAAGCTTGACGTTGAATCGTTCCTTGGCGAGGGAAGTACCCTGGCGTACTGTGACATCGACCTTGTCCATGATCCCGAGCACCTGCTGCTTAACCGGCTCCAAGCCAATCATCTCCATGATCGCGTCGATGTGGGGATTCGAGACGCCATTGGTATCCTTTCGACGCTGCCAGTCGGACTGAGCCTCGGATTCCTTCCTTTTCTCCTTCGCAGAGCTCGTACCGGAGTTCGTATCTGGCGACGATTGCTTGGACGGAGTACCCGTAAGAGTGTTCACCGCGGATTTGACAGCATCGATGATGACCCCACTAATGGTACTGGAAGATGCGGCAGCTTGTTCAGCAGCCTTCTTGGCCTCGTCGGTCTTCCTCTTCCTTTCCGCCTCAACTTTCTGTCGGACCCTCTCTTCCGCGTCCTTCACATCTTGCTCCTGCTGCTTCAGCGCTGCCTCCCTTTCCTTCGCGAGTTGCAGGTCCCTCTGAGCCTCAATCTGAGCATCCAACTTCTCCCTGATCTTGGCCATCTTCCCTTCATGCTCCTGCTGTTCCGCGTCCCTCTTCTTCTGCAACTCAAAGTCCTTCCGCTGCTTCTCTGCAGCCCGTTTGGCGTCTCGGTCGCATAGGCGGCAAGTGACGGGTTGCTTCTCATGACACTTCCATGTCTGGGCGTGGTTGTTGGTGCAGTTTGATGTCATGACATGCTCGCAGAGCATCTTCGAGTGGTCGCTAAGCTGGTGACACTTCGATTGGCAAGAATGGACTCCGCAGTCCAGCATCGCTCCGCTAGGCAGTTTAAAATGAAAGTCAGACGATTGAGCCCTGAGTATATGGGAAGAAAAAAACTCACCAAGGCTCTTGGCATCCACCATCCGGGCAATCCACATCAAATTGCTTAGGATTCTTCACCACAGAGGTTCGATCCGGGTGCCGGAAACACCTAACAGGCAACCCCTCGTAGATATGTCCGTTCGCCCGAAGCATCATGAACAACCTAGTCCATAATTCCGAGCCTTTGCGGGATTTGGAGAATGTGTCCGCGTTCCCGATTATAATCAGAGCGTTTCGTGCCCGAGAGAGCAAGACATTGAGACGTTCCGGCGAGTACATGAACCCGATGTCGTGGTCCGAATTGCTGCGAGTGAGGGTCACGACAACGATGTCGCTTTCTTCTCCTTGGTAGTTATCTAAGAAGGGGGAAGGTCCCAATGTCGTTCTTCAGTGCGAGGAGAATAGAAATGTAGCACACCGATAGTTGCCAATCTCAACGGATTCTTTCCAATCTTTGCAGCCGCAGCAGTCATCAATCCAGCCTTGACAAGATCAAAAGAGTCCAAGTCATTAAGAATGGGATCGTTCTCCGACTTCAACACGTCCTGGAGGTTATAGAGTTGCCCCAGATATGGTGTCAAGACGACCAACTTCTCCGACCCATACCCGTTCTGTGCCAAATACCGGACAATCCTCAAAACCATCTCCGCTTCGTGGGTGTTTCTCTTGGATGTTTTTGAACCGAGGTCCCTTCGATCTGCAAGTCGAGTATCCTCGTCCTCCGGGCGATCGTGGTTGATAAATATGATGTTGTCGCAAAGACCACGAATATCCGGTCGAGTCTTGGTGGAAGGGGCATCGACAAGATCCGGGTACGTCAATTCGCGGATGAGGGCAGAAATCTCCGGTCGCATACGGTGCTGCGCTTTGAGGGTCACGTGAGGGAATCCTTTCAACACCAACCGCTCGAAAAGCGAAACATTGAGGTTGTAACCATTACCCCTCTCAAACGTAAGAGCGTAGTTGTTGATCTTAGGGCGAAGTTGCCTCCATGATGATTGTCAATGCCTTCATACCAAGAACGATGTCAGGAGACGCTCACTTGTGGTCGCCGATCAAGATCAACTGGTCTGTCCGTGGACCCACCGCAGTCAAAATATGGCTCTCCAGGATCTCTCCGGCCTCTTCCACGAGGACAACTGTCGGGGAGGCAGCTCGGATCCGTTCACTATGCTTGGCAGCCCCAGTTGTCGTGCAAGCAATAATCTTCTTCTCGTTCAAAATTGCCTCGGTCTTCCTCCCATACATGCGCTCAATCGACGCCAAACAGCTGTTATACGCCTCTCCGTTATCGTACACATGAGCGACCTGTTCCTTGAAAAGAGCATCCACCCAGGTCTTCCGTTTTTCCTGGCGTTCTTTGGGCGGCATTGACCAGATCTTGTACGCTTTGACAACGTTCTCGTGGTAGCTGAGGAACCCAGCGTCGCGGCCCTTTATCCACTGGTCGAGAAGATAAAAGTCATGAATAGGCTTCCCGTTCCTCCCAATCAATTTCCGGCCGTCGTGGGCCTTCGGGATCGTAAACGCCGCAAAATATTCGGAATCCTCAAATTCAAGGTACTCGAGCAACTGAGGGTTCTGGATGGAAGCCGATTTGTATGCGTCGAAAGTCTTCTGGAGCTGCGCGCAGTGTTGTTCGCGAACTTTCTTGATCTCGTCGATAGCCTTGAACTCCAATTGGGTCATCCTGTAATTCGTCCTCTGCTTTTCAAGTTGAAGGGGTTCAGTGGCCGTGGTGGCTTTCCCGCCTAAGCGAACAATGCTCGAGGGGGGGATGCCAATCTTCATGAGATCTTCGAGGAACTGATCGAGAGCGTGGTTTGTATAGCAACAGACGAGGATTTTGCTGTTCGTCTGATCGTGGAGGATCTTGGCCAGAAGCGCCCCGGCAAAGGATTTACCAGTCCCTTTTCATTCAAGCACTCAACAACACGGAAGCTTCAATTTTGGGCGGTTAGACTCACCAGGTGGGCCTTGGATCAAAGAGACCTTTTGTGTGAGTCCCGTCACGAGGGACGCCGCTTGTCTCTCATCAAGTTTCACGGAGAAGGATGTCCCAAGGTACTGCTGAAGTTCACAACAGGGATCCAACTCGAGGGCTGCGACAATACCGGGTTCATCGAATGAGGGAGGTCGAGTGGGACTATCCTTGTCCCAGAAAAGTAGCTCCTCCGCGAGCGGTAGGTCCTTGATGTCTTGTACCGCCTTGAGAACAGGCTCGTAGGCGAAGAGCGCAGTGTCGATCTGAACCATCTTCACGTTGGTCGCAGTCTTGAGGCGCCTGAGGACGTTGACGGTGCTGACTTCTCCCTCCAATTGGACGACGAAAATAGGAGGCTTGCGGGAGAGTAGGTCTTCGTCTCTGTAGATGGAAGCGAACCCGATAACCTTGTCGTTGATGAGGATGCAAGCCATCGACCCATGTTTCGCGAATCGTCGATAATTTTGTAGAGCGGTCTTCCTGTCTTTGGGTTTAACGCCATCGAAGATCGACAAGTCCCGCGAGCACTCCAACTGGATCCCCCATTTCGCTCTGCGATCTGGGGTTCCACAGTGTACATCTAACAGCTTCAAGCCATCAACCACCAGCCCCATCCTGTGACCCTTCTTCTTCCCCTGCACAATCTCCAACTCTTCTCTCATGTCATACACCATATCCTCGCGGAGGAGACGAAACTGGTTATCGAGGTAGGTCCCGAGTCGAGTATCGATGGTAGCAGGATCGTCTAGCTCGTCGCTAGTTCGATAGAATGGCTGTTCCTTTGACGTGATTTCATCAGCGGTAGGGAGAATGGCGATTTCTCTAAAATTCTCGAAGTCGTTGTCGTGGCGTCCTCCAGGTCCGGAGTCACCGGTGACGAGTCCACTGACCGTATGGGTAGAAACGATGTGTCTGATCTTGTGTGCGACGGTTCGAATATCGTTGTTCGGGGAGGCAGTCAGGGAGTCGATGACGGTCGTATCCTGAGCGACCGGGCGGTATGGATCGGCTTCGTCTCCAGGCAAGGAAATGAGTTGGAGTAACAACCACGCGAAACAAAGGGCGGCTGGCTCTTCCAACCGCCCCCCTTTGAACGCAAGGACAAATGCGTCCCAGAAAATCGGGGGGTCAACGATTTTGGTAACGATTTGCTGCAGATGTCGACCTCCGCCGAGATCCTTTAGCTCTGGAGGTTGAAAGTAGGTGAGGACCTGAGCGCCGAGTCCGTTCATGAAGGCGGGGGAGGTATCCAGCCGCATCACCGTTTGAATTGCCTGGAGACCGTTCTTGGAGCTAATGAGCTTGTGGACACAAGCAGCAGCATCTGACTGCGCGCACAAGCCCTCAACGAAGAGCGAGCGTGTATGTGGTGCGAGAGCTTTCCGGCCGTAGATGACATCCTCGAAGTTTCTCTGGAGTCGTGTTGCGCGGGCGTCCATCTAAATATCGATCCTCGAAGTCTCGATACGCGTATTGCAGACGTGGACGTGAGTGTGGGTGGGGGTCAAGATTGTTAGAAAAGTGTGGCTGGTTGGGGTACTCCATGTGGCTGCGCGCCGTACGTATTTGACGATCTGCGTGCCCAAAAGGGTCAATCAATTCAACGGCTCGAAAAAAAAATACGCGTCACGCCCGACATACCCGCGCCTGATGCATATGATTCGAGTAAAAGCCTGAACTTACGGGAAACCGCGGTTAGCCCGTCGACCTGCCGCATTCCAAACACCGGCCCACCAAGCACTAAGCCCGACCGATTCTTGGTCGGTGTCGGACACGACACTCCTATTCGCGGTTGTACATCAACACGAGGTACCCCAGTATGATCTCTGTGACCCAATCCGTCCGACCTCATTATCTACGGGGTCCCCCAATCCCCACGGCCAGGAAAGCAACTCCGAACTCTGAGCCACGGAACACTTCTTCAGGACGAAACTCGTGAGCGACTAAAGCCAGGGGAGAGGTTGTCAAAAATAATAGAAGTGCCTTGGCATATAAATCACCTCACCCGATGCTTCGCGGTGTCCATGTCCTATCCGTACGCTGTAAACCACGTGAACACCCCGAGTCTGCGGGGAATTAGGCCAAGACGACACAAGGAAAAGTGCATAGATGGGGTTCCGGACCCGGTTCGACGGGCTGGGAAAGGTCGTCACCGATAAGGCTTTGTGGGCGTCTAATAAGCGTTAGGCTTTCGGAACGAGCTCTCCTTATGGATGCGAGCGGCCTCAGCGGAAAACAGACCGATGGATGGATGAATCAGCGTGCCGACTCTTCCGATAGTCAACTTGTAGCCAGGGTGAACTTTAGGTTCTAGAGACCATAATGACAGCAGAGTCGTGTAAGCCGACTGCAAGGTAGCCCAAAGATGAGAAAGCATAGCACTTCGGTAGCACCCACCCCAGAAATACGATCCCTGCGTCAATGGTTCGGAACGGGTCCGGAGGGAAGAGAATCAAGGGAAGTCTACACAAGTTTGGGGAAGGAGGGCGGAGGGTTTGTTGTGGCTTTCGAAGCACAATCTGCAACTTCTAATAGCATCTTGGTGCCCCTTGATAATGGTAAGTGAATTGAGTGATGGGTCAACCAGTGGCAAGGAGGGAAAAACGGGGTGCGTCGTTCATCACGACCTCTGGCCTAAGCGACAAGGCAACGGCCGTTCGTTTCCTGAGCATCAACATCACGGGTATGAATCAAACGACGCCAAACAAACAAGCTCATCCCAAATGTTTCTAAACTTCGCCTGGACGGAGGCATCTTGCCTGGAGATAATCTATCACTACAACCGAACATCTTGGAGATTGGATCTCAGAGAACGCGGGTGCGGAAACGTGCATAGACTCGAACGCGTTTGAGGTTCCAAGATCGTCATGATTGAACGGAAACAAGAGTGTAAGCTGTGAGTACTACTAAGCGCTGGCAACGGATGGCGGGCGCGCGTGTAAGCATCGTAAGCCCAAACGTCCAGGTTCGGGAGAGTAAATGTAGGTTACATATGGTGTTACATGCTAGTGGTACACGGTAGTCTACAAGTCTAGGGAAACGATCTAACAGCGGGCGTTGTATCAGTACAACTTTTGGGAGAGAGGAAGGGGGAACAAGTGACATGGGCCAGCATAGGGAAAGGGAATCATAAAATCAGGGGGACTCAAGTTGCTAATACCGGGCAATGCTCGCTCGCTAACGCAGCAACGAGTTTCTGATTCTGGGACCACTGTGGTTGGGAATGGGAATTTTGTCGCAAGTGATGGAAGTCGTGGTGTTTTGGTGGGTCGTACTTGACGAACTGCATCGTTTTCTCCGAGTCACGAGGGGTACGTGGAGAAGAAGCGGAAGAGCTCGAATCGTCGCTATCGTACGAAGCGGGGTCGAGGGTAAAAGTCGGACAGCGAAAGGGATGAGTAGATGGAGGAGTGACATGTTGGGCCCGAGGATAAAGCGCAATGATGGCCGGATAGAGGTCGGCAATTTCGTTCTCGTCGACTGTGAGGTCCCAATCAAGGACCTCCAAAAACTCACGCTCTATCCTACCGACATCACGTTTTCCAAATATGCCAGTAGCGATAGCCCAGTGGATGTTTTGAAGAGTGGAATCATTCGTGAACTGATTCGAGAGTCAGGGTCGGGATTCGCCTCATCGGGACAATAATCCGAGAGATACATACCTTTGAGGCGAGCATGAGAGCGCCGAGGAAGACGCGGTGGAGGGCCCATTCCTCTGCTTCGACGGAGAGGTGAGGCCGTGAACGGTAGATGTAGACGAGGGCGACGAGCAGGATAGCGGTCGGAATTTCCGCCCGACCGATCACGTTGGCGGCAAACTCCGCAAAGCCAAGAGCTTCACGACCTCGAGGTTCTCGTCGACCACGAGAGGGGGAAGGAGATCCAACGGCCTGATTGACCGTGTCAATTGTTTCGCGGGCGATGTGTTCTGTCGTAACTATCAGCAACTCCGTGATGATTGTCTGGGTCCAGACAGACACGTACCGACTAGGTTTCTGCTGACCCGAAGGTTTGTAAGCACGAGCACTGCCTGGGAGTGCTTCGAGGCTTCGACCTGGGAGGCGGGGTGGACACGCGTCATTGCCTGGGGGTAGGGGGGCGGGGGATGCTCGAGCCAGAGGGAGAGGATGGATGGTCGGAGATTTATATACCTCTACGGTCTTGCTTGCGTTTTTGTATAAGCCGTGGGGTACGTACTGCTCTTACGAGGTGAATTTCTGTTTACCATACATCTGGACATGATCTCTCGTCTCGCGAACTGTTTTGTGATTATCACCTCCGTTAACCACGCGCATACAATCTGGGGCGCATTACGTAGCGAGCCACTCTCCCCGAACACCCGAACGGTAATTCTCATCCATTCCCATATTATTTCGTCACAGGGGATTAAATCATCGTAAAAAAAAACTTTCATGGCGCCATCGTTTTCCCTATGTGCCTGGAGGGAGTCCGTTTTATGCCTCGCTTTGCGAACCAGTTTGGTTCTATCGCTTCGGTGACCGTCCCGCTTCACTAGTCACTGCCTCACAGGACACGATTGTCTAACGGCGCGTTCATCACTTGTGTCTCTTTCAGTTGTTAGCCAACTCTGACCGACCTTTTCAAAAACAGAAAATCGACCGGCCTCTTATTGTCGGTTATCTTCAATTGGACGATGTGCTATCAGAAATTCTCATTCGTTGAACTTGCCCTGTCGCCCGCTGACACCTACGCGCGGGTTTATCCCCATCTGTGGTGAAAAGAATCAAGGCTACAGTGCGGACCAAGGTGTCGGCGGACGTGGGCTTACTGCCACCATATCGCCGGCTCTTCAGATTTCGTATCCTGTCCTACCGTCCCCCGGTTCGTTACGTCTGTCCTGGCCGCTCTGGCCAAAGAAAAGGAGCCTCTCCTCTGATCGGGCGTTGTGGAACATCTTTGGACTGACGACTCTCCGACGCGCCGTCCTCGAAATACATCTTCTCTACGTGCAACACCTTTTGGCCTTCCTCCTCCAAACCCATGACGTCGAACGCCAGTTATCGTAACCCAGTTGGACGCGAAAGCAAGCCGTAGTTGTGTATTGGCCTGGGCGCACTGATCGGCGTTAGACCCCGACGCTTCATTGGTCGTTCGGGATCTCAACCATTCTCGGTCGCACGAAACCCGGTAAAAGTTCCCGAAGAGTTCTCACCAAACCTCAAAACCCGCACCGCACATCCCGGTAATTTCGAGATCTTGATCCACGTGATGGCTAGGCACATCAGAGGGTGGGCTTAAATGAAAGCTTTTATTGAATAATCTCCTACGATATCCTCGGAATCCCTCGTGGACTCACAGTGGTCGTCGTATACCCGTGGTAAAAGCGTCTACCTTCACGCTTGTTCGTTATCAGCCTGGTTGGCTTATTCCTTATCTAATCCCTTTCGTCCGCCCGCACGAGCTCACCCTCACCCCTAGTCCAG
>QFEV01001937.1:0-27241 GCA_003316405.1 Thelephora aurantiotincta
CGGGAAACCCAAACTCAAGTTCCTGGGTGGTTCGAACCGGTAAAGTAGATCAAATGAAGGACAGAATCGTTCGATACCAAGAAGAGTTTTCTGCTTCCTCATCTGCGGCTGTTTCTCAACTCGTGGTCAGAAGCTATGGTGAGGTCCTTGTAGAGTTGGAGGATGTGAACGTAAGCTATTACGAACGCAAGGTGAGTGCTTTTGATCCCTTCGTGCCGATAACAACGAGAGTTGAATTCTCTAGGTGCTGCAAAATACGAACTGGATGGTACGAGCAGGTGAAAGGTGGCATCTCCAGGGTTCGAATGGTATGTTGTAAGCCACTGCATGTGGGATTGTGGTCTTGGGCTGATGATCCTATCGTATAGGCTCTGGGAAGACTACTCTTTTGTCTCTCCTCACAGGGGATCACCCACAATCTTATACCCAGCGCGCACCCTCTGCACTCAACCTCTTCGGTAAGAGTAGGAACAAGTGGGCAACGGTTCAGCTCAAGAAAGAGATCGGGATTGCCGGAATGGATGTTTTAAACGCCTGGCCACGAGGGAGGAAAATGACCATATGGGAAGTTGTCGCCACAGGCTTCGATGGGGGATTTATCTCCCTCGGACCCAAGCGGGTCGGTAACGGGCTGACAGAGGAAGATCAACAAAAAAGGGTTGAAAGGGTCGACGAGATCCTGAAGCAGTGGTGGGATGTTCGGCCCAATCACCGTGCTGAAGACTTGGACACGTACGCGAAACGCAATTTCGCCGATTTGCCGATCGGAGAACAGTCCCCCGTGATTGTCCTTCGTGCTCTGGTTGGGAAACCGAGGCTAGTGTTGTTAGACGAGGCGTGGAGTGGAATGGATGCTGACACCGTGAAGGCTGTCCACGCGTTCTTACGTTCTTCAGGTTCGTGAGCTCGGGAAAGTCTGATTTTTCTCAGCTGAGCTACCTTCTTGTTTCAGCTGCGTTGAGTGAAGACCAAGCCTGCATAGTTGTAACCCATTGGGAGGATGAGGTCCCGTGGGGAAAGGTAGACGGGGTTAAGAAATATATTCTGCAAGATGGTCGCGGTCAGATCGTCTAGTTATTATCCGACTGCCGTATGTTATACTCATTGCTACTGCTGCGGGCGGTCTACAAAAAAAAAGAGTCCAGCCCCATTTCCTCTGGAGACGGGCCACTGAGAGCGCCAATTATCCCCGATCGTGTGAGGACAGTTTCGTTGCCGTTCAACCCATCCGAGTCCGACACCCCCCATCCCCCGTCCTCGAGGCCTCGAGGAAAAAGGACTCCATGTGCTCCTTTTGCGCAAGTTCTAGCCACCCTTCCAAGTCCGTCATCGCTGCGCTTTCTTTGCTTTGAAAGCCAATTGTCAATGCGGACCACAGAGGTGACTGAGCCACTCGGTCTCGGTATGACAGCCGTTCATTCTGCCCCTCCCCTTTTTCTTGGCACCCACGAACCTACTCTCCGGGAAAATGCCACCTAGATCTACTACGACTATATCCCATTCTTCAAGGTAATCACTCCAGTCACTCCTGGGGCCCCAATTGCTGACCCGGTTTGCAGCCGTCCTCCGAGACCGTTACAACTTTACGAAAAGGGATGGCCATCGCGAGTGTGGTATCTACAACGTCTCCCGCTTTTTTATCCAGGGGTGGAGATCCCGTGTGTCGACCTCCTCAAATCAATCCGCGAAACCATCGAGTGTGACTTTTGGCTCGACGACATCGGGGTGTCCTTCATCGAAGGAAAGATCGAACCTCCGAGATGCAGGAACGCGGTGATACGCCTCGAATCCGAACGTATCCACTTCACGGTGGGGGCTGCCAATGGTCCTGTGAGTGTGCCTTGTCGCTGTGGTATCCATAGTCGTCGGTTGACCCGACCTCCAAGCTCCCAAACTTTGATTCCGTTTGGCCCGCGGCAATGGGGGAGATTTCGCGAATTTTAGGGTGTGGACCCTGGGGGTCGAGTCCTCGCGATAGGAAGAGGATACGCCGAGCCTGGCCCCCCACCTCGGGAAACGATAGGAGGCATGGATAATGCATAGATCGTGCATTTCTAGTATCCAAGTTCCCTCGCAACCCCGATCGGCCAAAGACGCCGAGGCGACGAATTGATGGTTTTGTAGTGCAAAACGAAGTGTTTCTCGACACTTCAAGTCAGGGTGACCCCCTCTTAGCGATAGGGTGGGAATGAGCCCTCGTCCTGCTGTCCTGGGGTGACTCCGACTGGCTGTAAATCCAGCCGCACCCCTCCAGAACTCGAGGTCCCAGCCACAATAATCGGTGGTAGACTAAATGTGTCAAAAAGCGAGGACGTTTCCTGCAGGATTCCTTCCAGACCTTCCTTGGGGGAAGGGGTCGTCGTGGGATTCATCCCTCTCACCACGTCAAATCACCTTGTGGTCTTTACCCGAACGGCGCCGTTGTTCATTCAGTAGGCTCCAATCAATGCCGCCCATTGTGTCAGGGTTCGGATTCTTCCTCGTTGCCTCCTGGCTACAACGTTTTCTCGGCACGATCGGCTATTCTCGATCCACCATCGCCTGACATGACTGTTTCTCGACGAAAAAGAGGTTCGGTGATGCCCAGTCTCATAAAACATGCCAAATCACAGACCATCGATGACGAATACCTTCTGGGCCTCGCGACGGAGCTGCAGGCTGATTTGTGGAATAGGCCCCAGAGGTTTGAGAAGGTTGAATGAGAGGCATGCGCACCATAGAATGTTCTCGGAGCTACGGTTGACCTGGAGCATTGCAGACGGCTCCTTCGGCGGGTCGAGAGGAACATACAATTTGCGACGTGTTTGTAGGTCCCTCGAAACTGTTCTACTTCATCTCCTTTCGTGTCCTTCGTTATTACCACTGCCCCTTGCTTCTTGAGTCTTCACGTCTCTCTGCTCATGTGTCATTCCACTTGTGGACCCCTCGTTCGTCCCTCATCTGCATTCTATCTTGCTCACTAAAATAAATAAATAGACCAAACAGAGGAGGACGCCACACGACCAGCGTGTCGCCTGATCAGAGACGAGTTGAGACGATCCGAAGCCTCTCGCTGGCCTCGAGAACCTCCTTCGCAGCGCGTTCTCGGAGGACCCTCCGGAGAATCTTGCCAGCGGGACTACAAAACGGCCAAACGTCAGATCCAACTCAGGAGAGCGTAGCAGGGCTATTTAGGGCCGACCTTTTAGGGATCTCTGGGGTGATGATCACGCCACCGCGCAGGTGTTTTGGTTTTCCAACCCGGGGTTTGATCCATTCCTGAACCTCTTTCGCGAGCAGGTCTCGAGAAGCGGCGTCCTCTATCGGTTGTCTCAGGACAATGTACGCTCTGGGAAGTTCGGTTCCGTCGACCTCCACTCCGACGACACCAACATCTGCGACGTTTGGATGTGTAATCAAAATACCTTCCAACTCTGCCGGCGGCACTTGGAATCCCTGAAAGGTCAAGCCCGATCAACATCACTGGGCGAAACAATGGACATAGGCGCTCACATTGTACTTGATTAACTCCTTCTTCCGATCCACGATCTTGAAGAATCCCTTCCTGTCCCTCTTGGCGATGTCGCCCGTCTTCAGCCACCCATCTTTTGTGATGCAATCTTTCGTGGAATCTGGGTTGTTGAGGTATCCCTTCATGACAGTGGGACCCCGGACCCACAATTCACCAGCAGAATCTTCACTCTCTGGGACGTCATTTCCATCATCACCTACCAACCGAGCCTCGAGATTCGGGAGAAGCCGACCGGCTGCGCCGGCGTTCTCGACCCCTTCCCAGGGCATCATGGCCAGGGCAGCAGGCGATAATTCGGTCATGCCGTATCCTGCGATAAAGGTTGAAGATGGGTCAGCGTCGGGTAGGAGGGGGTGCGTGTGACATGGTGGAAGGCATACCCTGAGTGAAAGAAACTGTCCGGTCGCCTGTGTTGTACTTTGCGTGAAGCATCTGTTGGACTCCGGCAGAGAGAGGGGCGGCAGATGAGATGAGAGTCTTGAGCGAAGTCAACTTGTAGTTCTTCAACACTGCCCCCGGAGTTCAATCCAGAACCAGCACTATGCAAACAAATAAGTACACTCACGTGGGTGACCCAAAAGTCCTAAGCAAATAGGTGGTACAACCCAGGCATGGGTGACTTGATACGCATCAATGCACCGCAAGAATTCGGTCATTTCAAACCTTGGCATCAGAACCGACTCTGCGCCTTGGTATACCGGCACCATTAAGCAGTTCACCGTTCCATAAATGTGGCAGAATGGAACCGGGCTGATCATTGACTGAACACGGGTTTCGGGGGTTTCAACCGACTGGACCATATCTAATTGGGCGACGAGGTTCCTGTGAGTGGTCTGGGATGAACGAAGTTAGTATATACTATTGACGGTGGACCGGCGAACGGATGAAGTTGATAGGAAGAAGTTTACCTCAACACCTTTCGGTTTTCCACTCGTTCCGGAGGAGTAACACAAGAGGGCAGTTTCGTTCGAGAGTTTACCGTCAAATGACTCCTCCTTGAGTAGAATCCCTCGTGTTGAGAGGTCCTCGTACCTGGTAAATTTGAGACCCTTGGGGAGTCGAACGTTTTCACCGTCGGAGTAGACGATCATCTTGCTCAGTGCATCCTCAGGGGCGAGGTCGAGGAGTTTGAACATGTCCAAGGCGGCGTGGATCAAAGACGAGGAGACGATCATGATCTTGGACGCGCTATCGATCCACTGACCCTTGACCTCATCAGGAGATGCGATGCTTGACGCGAGTGTGGCACGAAGACCTGCGGCGAAGACGCCCCACATGAATGTGGGGTAGAGAACGTTATTTTGGCTGAATATCATCACGGTATCACCCCGGGAGAGCAAGGGACCACGGAAGTTTGGGGTGTCTAACTCGTTCCGGAGACCATAGGCGAGAGAGAGAGCAGCATGTTTAACGTTGGCTTTGGTAAACCGTCGGCCTGTCGGACCATCGATGTAGACGACTTGCGAAGGTGTGCACAGCTTGCTATTAAAAACATGGGAGAAGATGGACTCCTCGACGATTGGAACGGAAGGCCAGGCTGAGGTGTAGACAATCATGGTCGTGCCGATCGTTGTCGTCGTGGTCGGGTATGGCTGTTAGGTTAGCGGATGGGTGGGGAGGAGGGTCAAAGAATAGGTCTGTCCGGGCGACGTTGAAGAGATGTATATAACTGCGAATCCGTTGGGATACCGCTGGTGCGATCGCCGAGCATCAAAAAGTATCATCGTGTTTGAGGGGCAAGGAACACCCCGGAGACAATTGGGGACCCCGTAGTTCGACGCGCTGGAGCCGCCTCTTCGTATTTCGTTGAGTCTTAACTCTTTCTTTGGTGTAGCGAAGGCTATGTCGCGCTGGGAGTTTCACCAGCGACTCGGGATCGGCGACGGCGATGGTACCGGAATGCCGCGAGGCGCTGACCTGGGTACGGCCCTGTGGTGCGATTCAGTCCTTGGGATTCGGTGACAGTCTGGTTTTCCTGCCTTTCGTCGTGCAGACATTTGCACCATGCGTCGAGCGCGGGCTCTTTCTTGGGTGCTTTTAGGTCGAGCTTATACGAGCCTGAGCTCGTCGAGATCCTGCCCGCGCGCGGTCGCTCGTTCATCAGTTTTTTTCCATCTGTTAGTGATATCCGTTACTGACGAGATCCTGTCATTGGCGAATCTTGTTCCGTTGGGCAAAAGTCTCGCACAAAGATGCGACATTTCGTCGCACAGACATAGTATCCATGCCACGAGACGCCCGAGGGGCATTTGTCGAGCACTGACGTACTGCTGGCCTGGAAGCATGAGGGTGAATGGATGTCGGATGGAATGTCACACCCACGGTGACATCAAATCAGGGCCATAGGAGCACCAGACAACAGACTTGCTCTCCGACCGGGCGACAAATGTAGCATCCCGGTCTATCACGGTGGGTACACAATTGGCCGTGCTTATCACCATTCACCGTGACCTTGGGAACGAATGTTGATGCATCTCACACTCGTGATAACATCGTCATGTTTGACTGAATAAGTGTCTACATACATATGATACACGATTCGGAAGGGAAACAAGGGCGGTACGCAATGCGGTAAATGGCCGGCTAGGAGGTAAAGTGCGTGTAGGCTGACGGATATTGTAGCCAGAGGATAAACGAGAAGAATGTGCCAGGGTGAGGATGTGAGAGAAGATGCAGATAAACAAGGCAGGTGAAACGGACGGGTGACAGGGTAGAACGGGTTTATTTGTCGGGGTAGGGGACACAGATCTTTTGGCCAACACGTAGGGTGTCGCAGTTGAGGCCAGAGTTCACGTCTAGCATGCGATCGAGGCTGCAGCCGTAGGTTTTGGAGACCTGCCAGCAAGTATCCCCAGACTTGATGTAATAGTCGGAGCTGCCCTCGGGGCAAGCTCTTGTCGACGGCTGTGCATGAATGGGTCCGACTAACCGGAAGACCAAGAGAAGGGTGACAGCAACGAGTAAGATGAATGGGAACAGGGTACGGTAGGGTGAGGATGGGTGAAAAGGATGCCCAGTTGTGCCGTACTGCTTCCATTTAAACCTGATCAGCCACGAGGTGTGGCAGGATGCGACAACCAACACTCACCACATCGGCAGGCAGGGGTGAATAACCGTCAAGACGACCATGTGGTGGTTGGCCGGACTCGACGTCTTCGTCGTCAGTGAGAGTCGGTCCAGGAGATACTATGAGGGCAAGAATTCGTCAGAAACAGGCACCTGGCTTGAGGTTGTACACACCTTTACGCATTTCGCCATACTCTGCGCCCTCTGGGCCTTCCCAAACACTCCCGTCTTTGTCGCGGAAACGGTGTCGCCCAGTGTCAGAATCGTATCCGATGCGCGTCATGCCCTCTGGGAGCCGGTAGTCATCCTGAACGTTCGGCCGTCAGACCGTAGAATAATCAAGGTGGACTTGGCCAAACCTCACCTCGTCGTACTGGGTCCAGCGACCCATCGTCGGTTAGCGTGTGAGAGAGTTGTGGAAGGGAAAAACGTTCGCACCCTTTGTGCTTCGTCTTTGGAGAGCGCGGCAAAGCCCGAGGATGCCGAACTCCAGATCCCGCTTACCTAATCCTCATGGTCCTCACCCTCCTCGCTGCGGGATCCAACGCCTGCGGTCAGCTCGCAACTGGCTCATTCGACGATGCCCACCACTTCACGCCTTGTGTCTTCGGAGATTTGCCTCCTGGGATACTCCCCCCGGATACCGAGTCGATTATCCAACTCGTATCGGGTTCAAATCACTCTTTGATTCTATTACGAAGGACGACGCAGGGGGAATCAGACATATCCCGGAACGAACTGTGGGGAGCCGGGGATGGGAGCAAAGGACAACTGGGACCGTCGTGGAAAAACAGAACCTCGCCTCCAACTCCAGTTTTCCAACCTATCGATCAAGTTCCAGATGGCTACGAAATCACCAACGTCGCTGCCGCCTGGGAAACGTCTTATATCGTCTTCTCGCGGGATGGAAGAGATGACATCCTGATGTCTATGGGGGCGGATGACTTCGGAGACCTGGGTGTGGGAGGTACCAGGAAACAAGGAAACGGGAAGGAGAAGCCGATCCATGTTGTGGATCTAATCTCGTCCGTTGGCTCGGTTACCCGGGGAAGCCTGAAAATTCAGGAGCTAGTCGCCGGTCCACACCACGTTATCGCTCTTTTGGACTACGTCGACTCATCCGACCACGCTATTCGACGGCTCGTTGGCTGGGGTGTCTCCAGGCAGTGCCAGCTTGGCACCGTCTCCCGAGCGGTTACCTCACCCCTGGAGATTCAGCTACACCAATCACAGTCCCCTGTTGCACAAATCGCCCTTGGTTACCAACATACCGTCCTCCGCCATCTCGATGGTACAGTCACTGCTCTCGGGTCTGACAAGAAGGGTCAGCTCGGTAATATTTCGTCCTTGCAAAACGTGTCTATCGTGCGATGTACTTGGAACGGGACCATCGCTATCACAACGACAGACCACACTTCCCACCTGGTCTCCAGCGGGACGAATGAGGCGGGGCAGCTAGGTCGTCTCAGCGGTGAACCCGGTTTCGCTCCGGTCGATCTCCGCCTCGACGGCAATACACTGAAGAAGATTAATTGTGGGAGCGAACATACCCTCGCCATTGTGAAACCGGTTGCTGGATGTGGTGAGGTGTGGGGTTGGGGTTGGAATGAACATGGAAATCTTGGGACAGGTTATACCTCGAATATTTCGATTCCGATGAGGTTATGGCCCCCTCTCACCGGGGAGATTATTATGGATTACGACCCGGTTTCTGTCTGGGCAGGTTGTGGTACAAGTTGGATACTGGCAAATCTGAATAACTAGGATGTACTTGTGTGCTTGTTGGTGGTCCCCCCAGGAATGGTGGTTCGGAGCTATCTGACCGCCTGACCGAGACTTAAGTCCGTTCAAAGCCGGGGACGCCTTATCACTTTCCCTCACCCTCCACCTTCGTCAATGCTTGTGGATAACGAGACCGTAAATCTAAAGATGTTTTTCAAGCATCCTCTGCGGCTAACTGCCCCTCGCAGTTCCTCAAGCAATTGGAGGCGCTGTTTGGGTCCTCAAAGGGCAAAGGTTCAATATGGCTCAACCATAAACGACGTGCGGTTCATAGGCCGCAAGAATTGGCTCAGAGCTCACTAAACCGCGCTTAGTGACCTACGATGGGCCCGATGGTGCCGATGGGGCACCAGATGACACGACGGAATATCCTTGTCTCATCCGTGCCATGGATGGCGGAAAGATCAAATTTTCGACTCGGGTGCGCCAGCCTGCTTATCCACACACGCGATTTCCTTACACTTCACAGGTCGAACCCGCCGCCCTGGAGAAATTCCATTCTGAATATGGTACCTTGCTCAAAGCATCCATGTCGGCCCTTCGAAAGCGCGACAAAAAACGAGAAAAACTTAGGGCGGAGGAGCTCGCAAAGAAGAAAAAGAGGCTGACGGAAGAAATCGTCATCTCTGGGCCGAAGAGGGGTGCTGGTAGAAGGAAGCGGAAGCGACTGACCACCGCCGCCGTCAAGCTCGCAGAGTTCAAGAAGAGGGCCGCTGGCAAGGACGCAGCGAAAACCGCGTTGAGCTAGGTTGCCGACCATGTACCCACGTGTTGTTTGTTTTCCGTTCTTCTCGCTGACAGCAAAAGAGATGCTTCCTCGTACAACACTCCTTCGGGTCTTCGAACTGATCGACAACCACGTTGCTCTCTGGATGTGACTGTCTTGAACTCGAAAGACTGTTGTATGTGACTTGCGTGCTTGAGTTCCTCCTGGTGACCATAAGTCTTGATTTTAAGCCTTTCGAGTCCGAGGTTTTTGCTTCGGGGTCTGGTGATTTGCCTCTCGACTGCACTTGCTTGCTCGTTACGTATAGACTCTGCTTCCCCCTTCCCGGAAGCCACTGGTCAGTATCGATTCTGTGTCCCACATCACGCGAGTTCCGGAGGGTCCAAAAACTTCACGGGAGCCGTCCGATGTTGAATTTCGTCGAACGTGAACCAAGTCTCCTCTCTTCCTCCACACACATACCACGTATACCCTATCATGGCGAGAGGCTGGCAAGCACTCGCTCTCGTCGTTCTTCCGCTCATCCTCAGCGCACAGGCGATCACAAGATATGTCCCAGAGGGTCAGGAGACGCTCTTTGGCCTCCAACCATCCTCAACGGACACCAGTCTAGCCTCATCCTACACAGGCTCAGCTGCCTACGACCCGCGTACCCTCGTCCCGCCCGCACCTCCCACAAGCCCTCCGGTCAACACCCGATTCGCGGTCCAGCTTACAAGCGGCGATGTACCCGACTTGTCTATTCGACATCATGGAGCGTTCCTTGGTTTCTCTATTGAGTTTTCGGTCTCAAACCACATTCGTGAGCGTTCCTTAGTTTTCTGCAAACTAAAACTTGGCTCATCTGCGATCTCAATCAACACCAGTGGGCCGAAACGGGTGCGGGACTTCATTCTGAGCCTCTGGTTCTCGAAGCGGGGTTGCTAACACTCTGCCTTTATTAGCTCCATGTTATCAGTCCCGTTCTTGAACCTGTTAGCGAACTTACAACAACGTTCTGGTAGAATCACTGTCCGTGTTGGTGGTAACTCTCAGGAAACTGCCATCATGGTCCCATCTTTAGCCAATGGGGGTACTCTTGCGAAGGATAAGAGCAACCTATACAACCCAGTACGATATTTGACATAGGCTTCGTTCCCCACACCCACTTACCTCCTTTCACAGACACAAACACCGCCGTTAGTATTCACCCCGGAGATTCTATACATGATGTCCAACATCAGCTCATTGGTCAACGTCGATTGGTTCCTCGGTCAGTTCTCAATCTCCGACGCTGTCTTGAGATACGATCGGCCCTGATCTTCATTCTCAAGGTGTTCCGTTCGACGATACTACGAATTGGCGCCTAGACGTTGTAAAAAGGGGCCAGCAAATTCTTGGTAACAGAGTCCTCGGTTTTCAGGCCGGCAACGAACCCGATCTCTATGTTAACCACGGTCGTAGAGGCCAGGTGAGTTAAGTCGTGAGAGCGTTTCAAAAGCAGACTAGAGATCCTTCCACCGATAGGATTACGGGTCCGCAACGTACAAGGGAGAGATTGGAAGTCTTCTGAACACGATGCGTTCCGAGGGTCTCAAGACTCAAAACCAACTCATCGCGCCGAGCGTGAATGGCAGATGGACGATGGAAGAGGTGATCAACCTGGGACTTTTTACCGATTTCGCGAATGAGATCGGAATCATGAGTGTCGAAAAGTACGCTTGGCGCGCATGGTCTCTTCGCTTATTCACTGACTTGATCCGTTAGGTACCCAAGCGACAACTGCGCTGCGGCTTTCAACACTGGTATGAAGTTTGTTAGACACCTTTAAAGACCCCGGCTGACCGGGATGGACTCCAGGTGCCACAATTCGTCAACCTCAAGACATGCTTCCCACGTATCTCACCCACGCCACTGGGGTGCGCGTCACCCAACAATATCTGAACGTCAGTCGGTTTGCCCAGGAGATCGGGAAGCCGTTCATGATGTTCGAGACCAATACCGCCTCGTGCGGCGGTTTCCCCGGAGTCTCCGATGCTTTCGCAGCAGCGTTGTGGGGACTGGATTACGGGCTGATGATGGCTTACAGTAACTTTACAGGAGCGCTTTTCCACGTCGGTGGTCAGAATGTGTACTATAACGTCAGTCCACTTTCACATCCGCATCTTCCCCGATGAATCCTAACTCCAGTATCGACTCCAGCCATTCACTCGTGCGTATCCGCGAACTGAGTTCGTCCGGTGCTGATACATGGTCCCTTCAGCTCCCCCCTCAAACCAGACTGCATTCCGTCAATGGACCGTTGGTAAGCGCGCACCTAGTTTTGTCAACCCCGTGTGCTTATGATTTCACGGTGAAGGCCCGATGTATTACGCCGTCCTCGCCATGACGGAGGTGTTGGGCAGGTCAAACCAATCGCAAGTCGTCGAACTCGGCGTGAACGATGCCGAACAATACACACCTGGCTACGCTATATACGAGAACGGCACTCCGATGCGTGTCGCCCTCTTCAACTACCTCGACGATGCCTCTGGCGCACACGACTTGAGCGTCGCCATATCTGTTGGTGGTGGAGAAACCGGGCAACCCGCTAGCACGCCACCCTCTGTCAGAGTCAAGTATCTCCTTGCGGAACACGTCACTTCCAAGACAAATTTGACTTGGGCGGGTCAAACCCTCGGCGCGAACTTCAAGTCCGATGGACGTCTCCGAGGCGAAGAAACGATCGTGAACGTTCCTTGCGACGCGACGACCAACACTTGTACCGTCACCGTCCCGGCACCTGGTTTTGCCCTCGTCTTTTTGAATGATAAAGCGTACGAGGACTCCACACCCCCAGGGAATACTCTCACGTTTGCTACGACGGCCCGCACCAGGACTGTCAACACGGCAACGGTCGACCCCAAGGCTTTGGAAACTTCGAATGGACACAGCGGAAAGGATAGAATGGACGTGGCGAGCACGAGCAAGGGAAGCAGTCCTAACGGTGCCAGTCCCTCGAAGGAAGGACTGGCGCGAATCATGATGACCGGCTTGGGAGTCGGGTTCGGGGCGGCGTTGTTTACCTTGTTGTGAAGGGGGGATTCTCACAATCTATTTGTCCATAGTATTCGTCTTATCGCCAGGAGGCAACGTTTTCTCTCGGTTGGATTGCACCAGTTCGAAGCTGCGTATGCATAAGACTTCTTCCCAAGAATTGGAGAACGATGAGGGATTGAAATAAACTGCTGCGCAGAATTTCTTCCGGCAAGACATTTTCATCCCTGACTTGACCCCCCCGTTGTTTGTTGCCGCTGCTATTGATCGGAGATCCGCAGCACACCCTTCGACTTCGTCGTACACATGGGTCGTTTACATTCTCACGTTGGGTACATCGGAACATCGGAACAATCTTGCGCCACAGCAAAAAAATTAACAAAGACGGGAATGAGCAAAGGAAAGAAGAGAAGATGGTCGTCGTCGATGGAGGAACGTGCAAATCGTACGTGTGCGTGAGAGAATGAGTGGAGGATGTCTAAAACGACGACCGAGTACCGAAAGACCGGGAACCCCTCAGGCAGAACCGAGTCATACTGACGAGAGGGGGGGTCGTTTACAGCTTGTCGTAGTAGGTGTCCAGGGGTGGAATATCAGGTTTGAGACCTTTTCGTACCCTGATGCCCTTCACCAGCTCCTCTAGTTTGCTTCCCTTATCAAGAGGCGATCCGTTCATGGTGTCCCAGTGATCAAACACATTTTGCGGGAAGGCCTGTCCGGCGGTAGCTGACCTCAGAGCACCATTGAATCCAAACGATTCGTTGACGGGCAGGTAAGCCTTGACGTTGAACATCGGTGTACCGACTCTCTGCTCCTCCGAGAACACTTGTCCACGACGTTGGTTCAAAACGGAGTAGATACCGCCAATGGCGCTCTCGGGGCACTGGATTTCAACGAGATAGACGGGTTCCTGAATACCAGGGGTGGCGAGCAAGCAAGCAGCGTATGTAGCACGACGACAAGTGGGGATAATTTGACCTCCTCCACGATGAATGGCATCAGTGTGAAGCTGTGTCACGGTCAGAAATACGGCGAAAATCAGAATCCCAGAGAAAACTCACAGTAACATCGAGGACGTTAACTCGGATACCGCGCATGTTCTCCTCGGCGCAAACACCCTCCTTGGTAGCCCACTGGAAGGCGGCAACACAAGAATCCTTGATTTCGTTCAGGTATTGCACACCCTTGGTGACGTCAACCAAAAGATTGGGACCGGTGGTATCAGGACCGAAACACCAGATCTTTCTGGCGTCAGTGACGTCCCACCCATACTCGTCAGCCATGACCCTGGCGCGAGCCTTGAAATCGTCACGAGCGTTGACCTTGCCGTTCTCAATGGCGAGGGTGAGCTCCTCATCGAGGGGCTGAGCCTTGAGATAGAGACGGTTGTGCTTGTTCTGGGACTTGGACAGGGCGACGATGGAAGACTCTGCCTTGACAGTCTCACGATAACCGACGACGGGGTCAGAAATCTTGAGAGGAACGCCAGCGTGGTCTTCTTGGAGATCCTGTGTGGGGACTAGTTAGTCTCGGTACGGGCGGGCGAAGGAAGAGCTTCCCAACCTTCAAACAAATTTCCAAATGCAGTTCACCAGCACCAGCGACGATGTGTTCACCGGACTCTGCGATCCAGGCCTGGACACATGGATCGGACTTGGTGAGACGCTTGAGGCCCTCAACCAGCTTGGGGAGATCAGCAGCGTTCTTGACCTCGACGGCGACCTGAACGACGGGAGAGACGGAGAATTTCATAACCTTCATGTTGTGAGCGGTCTCAGAAGTAGTGAGGGTACCGCTCTTGAGCAGGAATTGATCGATACCGACGAGGCCGACGATGTTACCGGCGGGACAATCTTCAAGGGGCTCGACATAACGGCCCATCATGAGGACAGTACGCTGGACCGACTTGACGAACAGATCATCCTTCTTTCCGGGAACGTAGTTGGGACCTTGGATACGAATCTTGGGGCCAGCACGGACGGTACCGGAGAAGACACGCCCAAAGGCGTAGAAACGACCCTTATCGGATGTAGGGACCATCTTGGAGACGTACAAGACCAAAGGAGCGTGTGGATTGCAGTCACGGATACCAATGGCGGACTCGTCGTCCATGGGACCCTCGTAAAGGGTTTCAACACGGTAGCGCTGAGCGGTGGCAGGAGAGGGGAGGTTTATGACAATCATTTCCAAGAGGGAGTCACCGGCAGGCAAGAACTTCCTCATGACGACCTTCAAGAGGGCCTTGCCCTCGAGTTCCTTCTCCTCAGGGGTAAGCTTTACATCGAGCTTATCGAGCATACCCCAGACGTTGTACTTCTTGTAGTTCATGATGGCATCGAAGATCTTGAAGATGGGGTCCAAGACGAAGGTGTTAAATGCACGGTCAAGGGTCTTGCTACCGTCAGCGGTGGCCTTGGTGGTCCACTTCTTCGTGGCAGGGTTGAAGAAGTTGTCACCCCAGAGCTTACCCATCATCTTCTCCTTGTCAACACCGAATTTCTTGGAGTAACGAGTAGCAAATTGACGGAGAGTGAAGGCCCATCCATGAAGACCGGAACCGAAGGCCACGGTACCCTTCTCGGGGTAAACCTGGACATCACCAAGAGCGACATCGTTGTAGGTGGAGATGATGACGTTTACATTCTCGATGGTACGGGAGAATTGCTGATAGAGTTCCTCGGGCTTGACTTGGAGTTCGAGGAGGGCACGGTCGACCTTGTTGATGATGACGACTGGCTTGATACGTTCAGTAAGAGCCTGTCGGAGCACGGTTTCTGTCTGGACGCAGACACCCTCAACACAGTCGACGACGACCAAAGCACCATCGGTGACACGGAGGGCGGCAGTAACCTCGGAAGAGAAGTCGACGTGGCCCGGAGAATCGATCAAGTTGATCAAGAACTCGCTACCTAAATAGTTTGTGATCAGCGTCGACGACAACGAGTCAAGGCAAAGGATTACCTTCGGTTTTTTGTTTGATAGCGTCGATTTCTTCCTTATTAACTTGGAAGTACATTGAGATAGCGGTTGACTTGATTGTGATACCACGCTCCTTTTCGTCATCTCTTGTGTCGGTAAATCGCATGTCACCAGCTTTTGATGAGGCGATAATTCCAGCTTTTGAAACGAGGGAATCGGTCAAGGTTGACTTTCCGTGGTCGACTGCGTGAATTGAGATATAGGATGGTCAATGAGTGTCAAGAACGCAGACGAGATCGGGGAGAGGTGATCGCACCATGGGCGATAACACTCATGTTACGGATGTTGGTGGGCCGGTCCATCAGGGCCCGAATCTGGTCTGTAGGGTGTACAGGTGAACATCCTGCGGGGTGGCTACCGCAATCGAGGCGACGTCGCTACTGACCGACAGTGAAGTTGCTATCGTCCGCGAGAAAATAGTGAGGATGGGGGTGTTCAAGTGAAAGGGATTGAGCTTACACCATGGCTAGTTAGCTTTACGGTGGTAAAAAGATACAAGAGTTTGAGGAGACGAGCTCTGAAGACGAGGACGTCTGGAGTTATAAACGGAGAGGAGAAGGAAAACTTCGCCAAACTTTTTATCTTGGCCATCAGCCAGATCCCCTGGACCCGACGCACGTGACGCAGTTTAGGGCAGCGCCCCACTCGACGGCTGATCTTATCGCTGATTCGAAGTGTCTATCAAGGGAGAACTGCACTGCTGGAGTTCGCGAACGTGGGATGGAGATGAATATCATTACGCCGGCAGGAAGTGAGGTGGGTAAAATGGAGGGGGTTACTCTGGAAGATCACCCCCGGCGATCCCGGTGCACGCCGGACATATTGCTGGCTAGACGGCATCCCAAGATACTATCAGCCGTGAGAGGTGACTCGACAGGACGCATAAGGGTAAGAATACGGGAGACCCGGTCAGAGCGCGCGACAGCCAGGATGAACACCCTCCAAGTCAACCTCACGACAGGCGAAGTATTTCTTCGTCTCCCCGCCTCGAGACAGCGATGTAGCTGACCTCGTCCTCATTCTCAACGATCCAAGAGTGTAAAATTTTTACTCAGAACCCGATTCCCCTACCACCCTCACCACGCGGAGGAGTGGATCGAAATGGTAAGGAGGAAGTCAGACAAGGCTTCAGAGGACCTTCGTCAAGGCAAGACTGTGGTTGGCGGGTGTCCGGTACAATATACCAGGGAGGTGCAGCCTGATGGAACGGAATTGCTGTTGGGCGATGTGTCGGTGACGAGGAACGGTTGGGTGGAGGTCGACGAAGAACTGAGAGAGGGAATAACAAAACTATTGGGGGTCCCAGCATCGTGTGGACGATCGGGGGTGGGTTGCGGTGCGCAGTCGGAAACGTGCCATTTTTTCACCGAGGTCCCACAGACTATCTCCGGCCCAGCCACGACGGCAAGGGGATCATGACCGCAGCGGTTGGTACGGTTGTAAAGCAGTGGATGATTCCCCACCTGAACGCACACAAGATCCGCGTGGAGACGTTCGAGGGCAACATCGGGAGTGTACGCGTGTTTGAGAAGAATGGGCTGAGATTGATAGAGACGGACGAATTGAAGGGATGCATGTGCTGGAATGGGAGAAATAGCCCAGTTGTCAGCCACACTGCCTCCAAGCGGGTGTTTGTCTTTGTTTGTTAGCTCCTGTATCCCTCCGTCTCGCGGGCGGTCCACTCGAGTGCGTGTCGGTTAAAGGGGGCGCTACCTCTTTGTTTCTTCCGCCATCTCCCCTCCCCGACGTCCCAAGGCATGGGATGCCTTCGTCCTGCAACCCCAGGGTTCCTCGCAACCCTCACCGCCGCAGGCCTCCTCGCAGCCGTCTCCTTTAGCGTGCCGTGGATCAGATCCATCTACTTCCTCAAGGCGACCGTCGACGGCTTCGACGGCTCTCTCACCCTCGGAACTCTCGGTTACTGTCTCAATAACGCGGGAAATGTCACCTGTTCAAAACCCTCGGTAGGCTACGAGCTCGGTGAGTCCAGTCCATCCCGCTCCCCACCTAGCGACCGCCAATAACGATCGCTTGTTGCCTTCATCGTGTATCCCAATCCCATCCACAGACATCAACGCTTTGCTCGGGAACAACACAAAGATTCAACTTCCCAACGTCATTGTTAAATGGATAACATACTGCCTCGTCTTGCACATTGTTGCGCTCATCTTGGCCGCAGGGTCGGCTGTCTTCGGTCTTCTCGCACATATCCGCGAGATGTCCATGACCTGTTGCAGCACCTGCATATCTGGCTTTGCCGCAGCTGTAGCTATGATCGCATTCATCTTCGACCTCGCCCTCTTTTTCCTGACAAAAGCCAGGATTAACAGCGCTAGCGGTAGCGCTTCAATCGGCAACGCCATCTGGCTCACCCTCGCCGCCTGGATTTTCTTATTCTTTAGCGGCATCTTCTACTGCTGTGGCAGGTGTTGCCTCGACAAGAGGCCATCCAGGAAGGGTAAAAAGAGCGGTACGGGAGATTTCGAGCCTGGTCACAATCAATACGTCGATCAAGTCAGGCTTGACGCCATCGAAGCCGAGGCAGAACGTCAGGCCAAACAGAAGTATGGCAAAGAAGGTGGCCTTCCTGCCTTCCAGGAGTACCAACCTCTGAACCGCAAGGAATCAGATGAAGCATACGCGTACGAAGATGGTAATCACATCGTGAAACACCCTAGCCAATCTCAGTTCAATAAGCAAGGATACCTTGATGCCTCCTCCCCAGATCAACAACCTAATACTGAGCACACATACGTTGGTGGTTACATGCCTGGCCAACCTGGTGGCAGGGCCGTGGATGATTACTATAACCCGACAGGGACTGGATACCCACCCGGACCCGGGCGCCAGGGAACGACGCACAGTCAGACTGCCTCGACCTATTCCCAGTCTACCTATTCTTCTCCTCCTGCTCCTGCTCGCCCCCTCCCACACCAACATTCTCAATATCTCGCAGTCGGTGGCACTCAGTACGGACACCAGCCCCATGGAACATCATGTGAGTACAGCCTTCACTCACCTATTGTCTAGCTGTCCTGACGGTTCTCGCGTAGATCATTCTGCTGTTTCTCATCAACAAGGTGCTTCGTATGATCCGTATATCGCTGATCCGTTTTCATCCAACAACCCACCAATCCCCGTTCCGTCCCACTCCCCTCCTCTTCGACACCAACAACCAAACCCATACACGGATCAATACCCTTCCGGAGGTAATCAGTATCTGGCGAATCCGCACGGTGACTACATCCAACACGATCCGTACCAGAATCCTCACACACAAGGAGCAGGGCAGGAACCTCAGCGTGCGTACACTCTCGGAGGGTCTGGGTACGGAGGAAACGTCGCGCCGGACAGTCGGCCAGGCCCAGGATACACTCCTAACCCCTATGTGGACTCGTACGGTGCTCAACCGCCCGTGAGGACGACGTCGCCCACGCAGATGTATTCCGGGGGGTATCAACCTGCCCCTGTGCAAACACGGAGTCCAACGCAAGCGCCACTACGACCCCCAGGAGTGGGAGGACCAGGGCCGCTTCCGAGAAAGCAACCGACGTTGATTAACGTGACTCCTGATAACGATGAATATAGGGCAGGTCCCGTGCAAGGGAGAGATCGATACGATGACAACCCACCGACATACGATGAACACGAACCAAAACCTGCTGGTGCTTGGTTCACAAAACAATGATGTAGTTTATCCCTTCAACTATTTCTCTTGCGCCGCCTTCCCGACTCCGTCACATGTGGGTTTTAGGTTTCTATTGGGTTTCCCGGCCCCCGGCCTTGCGAAGTCGCGGAAGGGTGAATCGTTGTGCAGTGAAAGGCCCGATGACGTGGGGAAACCTTTGTCTGTCTCTTATCCTTGTTTGTTTGGCGCTTTGCCTGTTGTTGTCACGACATCTCGGACTATGTTCCACTTTCCCTTCTTTTCTTCCTCTTTCTCTCTCGACTTGCCCTGCGTGGATCCGTTCACTCCAGTTCCCATCTCCCGAGAGTTACTTCCACTCACTTTCGGTATCTCTTCACATCCAACACTACACCCCACCACGCGCAGGTGCTTGCATCCAGTAAATGAAAGGACACTATCTACCTACGGCTCGGCGTTATTATCCGTTATCCTAAGGCAATGTACGAAGACATCTCCACAATGATACCAAACGAGTATGAATCTGAGTGGGAAGAATTAGGGAGAGGTCAAAGATATATGCGTCTCAGATCCGACGCTGTAGTGATCCGCTTGCATATAGGACAAAACCTCGACTCGAGGCAGCGTAGCCAACATTTTCGACAACACGCGTGCCAGCATTGAGTCGAGACTGTGGGTTCCATGTATGGGTCAAGACAGATCCTGCACGTCGGCGCAGGATTGGGTGGTACCTGTAAGTTCGTGGTGAGACGAGATGGAAGGAAGGATCATGGCGACAGCTTACAGGCTGGGAACCTGATGATTTATGTTTCGCCGGGGAAATCGAGGATTCTGGAGTTTCCTCAACCTCGACATCAGTCTCCGACTCTCTGTTCACGCTTGTGGGCCTCGATGCAGACAAGATGTCCACCTCTGTGAACTGTGCCTGACCAAAAACATCCTCGTCATCCCCGTCGACATCAATTTCTTCTTCGACATCCTCGTGATTTGTGTCCCTGACGTGGAAACCTGAAGCTGCAAAATCGAACGGGGGGAGGTTCAATGCCAAGGAGGTCGTGAGATCTCGGAAATCAAACCTGTCATGTTTGCACCGTCCGTGGCCCTCGCCCTCCTCGACCCTCCAACGTCCATCTCAATCCCTGCACGGACGCTGGGAACGACACGAACGAGACAAGCATCCACATGCGCCTCCGTGACACCAGGGTCTCCAAACACCATTCCCAAACAAACCGGACAGATAATCTGGCCGACATCTCCCCCTCTCCCACCGTGGTGGTGAGCGTCGCCGTCGGAACTCTGAATCATTTCACGGAACCGTTGGTATCGCTGTCTTCGGCGACGCTCAACGGTTTTGATCATCTTTTCTGTTCGAGTGATGGTGTCTTTGGAAACGGAACCTGTCCCAGAGCTGGATTGCGACAAGGCTCTTTGAGCTCGAGCGGCAGATCGTCTCGCCCGAGAGAACTGAACACTGATCGCGAAAAGCTCGGATCGTACGTGATGAACGTGGGAGGGAGGGGAGGCGCACCCGTCGACAGAATCGCCATACACCTCCAAAGAGCCTACGGCTTTGATGATCTTTTCCGTACGCTGAGTCTCGAGATTGCAATGGGCTTCGAGGAGCCGCACTGGGATACTTTCGAAACATATGGGGCATTGGCGAGTTTCTGCGCGTTTGACTGGGCAGAATGTCGAAGGTCGTGGGAGTGATCATGGAGGAAAATGTGTTATGAACGTGCCTTTCTTTACGGGAAAGGGTGACTCGGTTATGTTAGAATCACGTAGGACGTCGGTAAAAAATCCTTCAGGTGGTCCCAGTACCCGTTTCTTCCCTTTATTCCTAGATTTGAAGGGCAGGAGCATCGAGTTCAGAGTTTCGTTGGTACATTGTCAGGGTGTAGAAACCAACTCTGTCGAAGGCTTGATGGCCATTCCAAGTTTAACTCTCGGTTGCGAGGGATCCAGCTGGAATGACGAGCAGGAAAGGATGGATTCGAGAAACTCGGGAGGGATGAATCACTAGAACGATCGCGATCGGGACACGTATTCCGAATCTGCCAGATTTTGTCTTCAAAATAAATGCAGTGAGTTCGAATACTGTTGTTCGGTCACTCTCAATTGCACCCTGTACCAAAAAGGTACACCCAGGGAGCGAAAACGAATGGGCTTGGCCGGGAATTGAACCCGGGACCTCCTCCAAATCAGTGTTAGTCCGCGGGACACACCCTAAGAAGGAATCATACTACTAGACCACCAAGCCATCGGTGCATCAGCGAGTACAGACTACAATACTTGTTGCGTGTTGCGCCCACGTGATCGGGAATCTCGGGAATCTGCTACCTTAACAACGTTCCTCGTCGCTGCTTTAGCGTTTAGATCATTGAAACCGTTTGCTCGAACAGTCGTCTCGGACAACTGTAGCGACATGAGCACGAAAGAGAGGCTACACTTTGCATTCTTGGGTGAACCCTTCTTATTTGCGAACTTGAGGATAGATTCCTTTGCGTCGTTTACTGCAGCCGCACTATTCATCGCGACCGTTTGCTTCACGGAACGGTGGGTCGTCATTGACATGAAACATACTTATGTCACTTATGGGCTTTTTGGCTTTTCTAGCATCCTGACCTTGGCTATATCACGTCATTGGAATCCACTGCCTGTCTTTCGCAGAACACGGCTGCGCGTGTCAATATGGAGGACAATGTTGTATTGGGTGGTGACGCTAGAAAGAATGTACGTGTTCACGAACGCTCGCACCGACAGTCGACTCTCATGAGTCGGACACCTAGGCTCTATATGCTTATGGCGATGTCATTGAATCTATGGATCCTAATAGTAATCGTGGGTTAGAAGGTGTCACGCTTCGATCCTTCTTGACTTTCCGACACACAGGTCACGTCACTGGCTCTGGGCCAATTTGTCCTTGAGTACACTGAAGACCTGGTAACCGTAGTGCATCGTCCAGAATCAGGACCCCTTCTACCTCATCATTCACAAGAGTGAGTTTCCGGGCTCTGTTGAATTTTCGTGCGCTCACAACTGCTGAAAGCATCAATGGCGTGAAGGAACCCCTTCTAGCGATGTCGATAGACGATTATGAGTTGGACTCGGCTTCACTCCATCGGCTCGACCACCACTATCAATCGTCACATAAACACATGTCCTTGTCGTCCTCACCCGCAAATTCACACCAACATCCCCTCTCCCCGTCACAAATGCCCCCCTCATTCCAGTACATACCATCTACAATCACCGATCAAACACCTCAACCGACAACTAGACCGCGCTCAAAATCAAAACCAGACGGGATCTTTATCCACCCGACGCATTCGAACATTGCGCGTGCTGAAGTTATTGCGGTTCGTATGGGCCTTGGCACAGAGAACAACGAATATGTGGATGCATCTTCATACACATATCCGGGGTCCCCTTCTCAAATCGGGGACACGCCCTGTGATAATCAGCGTGGATGGGGAAGGGGGAACGGTAAAGACGTTGCACGAGGCCTGCTAGGTGGCTCAAGCTCCGTTACAAACGTTGGTTCGTGAGGGTGATTTGATAGCCACCCTTTAGCTCTTCAGGCCGCGGCCCCTAGAATTGACCACCCTACGTGGCATCTTGGACATCTTCGAGAACCTCTCCTCCCATCATTCTTCCAGTTCCTAGAATGATCCGGTGTCCCGTTTACGCAACCCCTTTCTTTCTCGGCTCTGGTCCGGGATCTTCGGACGAAGGATTAGATGCCTGTCACATCGTAGTCCCTTCCCATACCCCACTCCCTATAAGGGTTTGTCCCATTCCCCCTTCACCGTTCTCTGGCGGCTCCCATTTTCCTTTATCTATTTATTGTGGGTAAGTGACCCTGTACCGAGCTCGCCTCGTACTTCTATTTCTCCTTCTCGGTTTCTCTTTGCCTCTTTTTGGCCTATGGTTAGTTGTGTGCTTGATACGCCACTATAATGTACTCGTGTACATATTACGGGATAGAAATGACATTACAAAATAAGGGTGATGCATTGGTTGTGTTCTGGGTCTCTGGACCTCAAATGCTGTATATTCAAGGCGTTCTCTTTTCTCGCTTGGATGATACGTATGCCGCTACCTCGCCCGTCCGCGTTTGCTGGTTTGGGGGGTAGTCGTTCGCAGCATTCTGGACCGTCCATTTATGCCTGACGAGCTCTTGGAGATTACCGGTGAACCTGATCAATTCAAGATTGGCCGCTGGGGTTTCCTGGATCTTGCCAGCATTCCGCCACCACCTAAACCTCGCGTAACGGACGGCCAAGTATGCAACCTGGCGCACGGACTCCTGCCGTCCAGGCTAATTAGCCGACTTCGCTGTCATTTCCGGTAACCGACAGCATTGCTCTCGCTAATCCCTCTTTGAGCCCTTCTGTAGACACTCCTGTCCAATAATTTCATCCTCAGCCGTCGGCCTGTGATCCTCCCGACGCGCACTGTGACCACGATGTTCGGCTACCAAACACTCCTTGCCCAACGATCACTACCACAATGTGGGAACTGTTGGTGTAAATTACGACAACAGGAGTTTTATAAGTTTATCGTTGACTCAAAGAGTGCGGTCAAAAAAAGTTGCAAAAAAAGTAAAATAAAAGATGCTGCCCTACAAAAGGCATCAAACGTGGACAATCTCACTAGACACGACCTCAAACAGACGAGGAATGAGTGAGGTGTGCTCGATGTTCGTCCTGGGGCAAGGCGGGCACCATCGACTCACCGCGCGGGTTGATCGATCGATCGGCGATCGCGCCTTCCCTTTTGGGAACACGCGGCTCCCCGGAGTGCAACACCTTCCCCTCGTGTTCGGGACAATTCAGGTGAGCGGGGCCCTAGTCCTTTTATTTACCAAGCGTTCTATTGTACATTTTGGCATTGTGACCTATTCTTAGGACATTCGGTGCGAGTCCGGATACCTGGCCTCCCAGGTGGGGTACAAATCCCCTTCTGCGTCGTTGCACAGGTGAGCAATCCCTTAAATCTTTTTTAGATTCCATGCGTCAGGCTACTTCGTCGTCCGTTATGTGAGGTTTAGGTGTCCACCAAAGATGCTCGCGGCAAGTTTGTCTCCGTTAGACTGCGACAAATCCCGCGTACAACCTTCCCAGATGAACGTCAAACGTAACTTCCCATGATACGTACGTGGCCTCCATGGTTCAACGTTCAATGTCGGGCGGTGCTACAACTGAAACGTTTCGCAGCTTCTCCCCGCTTTATCGGGTTTCCCACAGTTCAAATCTCAGCGTTATAAACATTCCGGAATAGCCAGAGCGAGGGCACCAGTTCTCTCTCTGCTCTCATGCATCCGAGAAGTGTCGGGCTTTCTCAGACAGAACTTTTCCAGAAAAATAATCACTTTTTATCATGGGATGATCACATCCGTCTCTCCTATGTGCGAGCCAGGGCTGTCGGAGAGCTATACAGTGCGTGGAGAGCTGTCTGGTTTTGGAATCGTCCGTGACACAGGGTCTGCCACAGGTCTAACGGCCGAAGACATTTTGCATGTCTCCCCGAGATACTTCGAGTTTCACACAGATCCGATCCTGCTTATGGATGGGTCGGTTGCAGTCCTATTGACAATCCAGTACAACCTTTATGCAGGAACCCTCGCAATGTTTGCCGCTGGGAGACCCGATATCCAGGCTGCCCTGGACAAAGCCCTTTGTTTCGAGACATTGTGAGTCCCCTTGCCTTGCGGCCAATTGATGAGGTGCTCATGGGGATGATAGCGGAGGCTACTTTTTAACGGAGCTTCATCACGGCCTAGACGCAATCAACCTCGAGACAACGGCAACATTGAAACCTGACGGATCCTTTGACCTACATACACCACATAAAGGAGCAGCAAAGTTCGTCTCATTGTCATGCTTGCCAGTCAAATGTGCCTAATTGTACTGAGCT
Source organism: Thelephora aurantiotincta (assembly GCA_003316405.1). Taxonomy (NCBI): domain Eukaryota; kingdom Fungi; phylum Basidiomycota; class Agaricomycetes; order Thelephorales; family Thelephoraceae; genus Thelephora; species Thelephora aurantiotincta. Next base: position 24,646 of record QFEV01001937.1, read on the forward strand.
AGGTTTATGCCTCCCTCCATTCCCTGTGGAACACCTTTGGATGGAATTGTCTTCGCACGTCTCCTAGTCGATGGGGAGGATAGAGGAGTAAAGCCTTTCTTGGTCCCCATCCACGACGGACACTCGATGTATCCTGGAATCATGGCAAAGTTCATCTTTCTTCACCTTGCACTCAGCCGTCCACTTACCTGCATTTCTCCACTCGTCGTTCGTAGGCGATTATCCCCTCGTGGCTCGTCTGGCCCCATCAATCACGCCCTCACATACTTCAACCATGTCCAGCTTCCACCCACGGCGCTTCTTACCACAACACGGCGCGCAGAGAACCGTCGGGCCGAGTTCTTCCACAATATTTCAAGAGTGGTCGTAGGAACATTGTCAATGGCTGCCGTGTGCCTACCCGGTCTGCGGATCGGCTCCTACATTGCCGGGAAGTACAGCTTGAGGCGAAAGGTTACCGACACTTCGACCGGGCTCTCGAGACCCATTATTAGCTTCAGCACCCAGTACATCCCGGTCATGACTGCGATAGCCGATACATTCGTCTTAATCGCCTTCGTCAAGAGCATCCACGCTGCATTTAGTGACCCCAGGGTTGGATGGACGATGAAACACTTCTTGGTAGCTGTATCAAAAGTTACGGTTTTCGGACACGCTACAAAGGACACGCTCGCTCTTGGAGACCGGTGTGGCGCTCAGGGGTTACTGCAAGCCAATCAATTCGAGGCCTTAATTGTATGTGTCGGGACCTCACTCGCCCGTTAAGCCTTCCGCTAAATATATCTTCCACTTAGGGTGCCTCCCGCGGTTCAGCCATCGCGGAAGGAGATATCCTTGGTATCTCTATAAGGTTCGCTGTCGAGGTGGGTCTGGGAAGGATTATACCACCCCGTGCCAACAATCCCAAAAGCCGGTTGGCATTTCACGAAGGCGCTATCCTCTCCCAAGTCAGGTCGTGCTTCTCTAAGGCTCAAGGATCCTCCAACGGGCAATCGGGTTCTCACCGAGGGCGTCGAGTCGAAGCAGCCATTCTCCCGCTCTGCGTTCCCCTGATGCAAGCAATCGGTCACCGCATGGCCTTTGAGGCTGCCGTAGAAGCCTCCGTTGATCCAACTCTCATCGACATATACCTTTCATCGGTCATCCTCTCCAACCCTGGCTGGTATTCCGAGGCAAATGACCCTGCCGTGCGTCTGTCCATGGCAGAGCAACTGGAGATGCAATTAAACGCGTGCACTAATGGTGTGGTACGGCTTGAAGAATGGTTAGACGAGTTGGAGGTCGAGCCGTATGTCCTTGCGCCGATTGTGAGCGAGAAGAAATGGGACGCTTACGAGACAACGTTGGAGGTCTTTAAGCGGTCACAGGGCCCGAGGACCGAGATGAGTGACGGTGCTCGTGTGGAAGAGCTAGACGTCAACGTGGGGATGATAGGATCCCAATACATGACACACTCGCTCCGTCTCCCCCAATCGGGTTCAGCAGCCACAAAGCTCTGAAGGACGATCAAGTAAACTGCGGTTTTTTCCTTTCTTATGGCATCTCGTTGAATAGTTCCTTTTACTACCTTTCTAATAGTCGAGCGACCGGTGTCGATCTTTTGGATTGTCGAGCTGGCCAAGGCAATTTAGATTTCGTTGGAAACACTGCAAAGATTACTTGTAATACAGATAATATGCTTGTTTTACCCGTCACGAGTCCCAGTGAATCTTGGAGTTCTTGAATACGCAGACCATGCCGACAGGGATAAGGGCGGGTTCGACGATGGTCACCGGGGTCCCGAACCTTCTAAAAATCCCCTCTGCGTATAATGCCGCATTCCACTGTTGATAACCCTCCAGGGACTCACCTCCAATATCTTCGGTGATCCTGCCCGACAACGTGATCGAGGTGGCTTCCGGCGTGCCCTGCAGCCCCTTGCGAACCGCCTACCACTTGTACAACCTCTTCTCCCGACCCTCGATGTACTCAGAGTAGGTCAGGAATTTCTTTCCGGTGCTGCTCGACGATCCAGGTCCGGAGCTGCATACGGAAAACAGTCTACCGTACCCGGTCTCATCTTGTTCCACCAGTCCGAAGAACGTGTTCGGCTGTTCCTTGAGGCTACCCCGGACAGACAATAAGTCAACGTTTAACGTTTAACGTTTACCTTTTGATTGTGTCGGGCTTGTCACCCTGGCATCGCGGCATTTGCCGGTTCACATCTGGCCTCATAGGCTGTGTGGGAATTTAATTTTCTCGTTCATTTTCCTGCAACTAGTATCGTGAGGGACTCGTGGGTTGTTCCTCGGATGCGTCCTATATTTTAGCTGGAAGCGCGTACTGCAGATAAAAATGAAATAATACAAATCAGCTTCCATGCCGTGGCCTCATTTTTTTCACAACTACTCATATCATACCCTACCGTGACCTCCTACATGGAATTTCCCCGCGAACGTAATGCAACGGACCTCCGCTCCTGCAGTGGCTCTCCGTCACTAGTCACTACTCATCCCTCCTAGGTGCCCCCGGCACAAACAACCAAATGAATAACATTAGCGATATCATCCCGATGAGCCTGGATGCGCTCAGTCAACCGACGAACCCTTCGCAGGCA